>JAAGAY010041528.1:1962-68442 GCA_011801015.1 Ardeotis arabs
CTCATCAAAATGTTTATGAGGCTTTCTCATCTGCAAATTTAAATTATTTGTTGTGTGTTCCAAAGCTTTATTTTATACCATGCACTAGTATAAAATACAGTGCATTTTTGGCAGTTTTAAGGAAAATATCCTTCTTTTTTCTTTTTCTTTGCTTTTTTTTTTTTAAGTTGATTTCAGGGTAAAAAGGAAACCATGAGGTTTGCAGTTTAAATCTCAAGAGTCACAGTACCAGCTACATGCACGTATTACAAGCACATATGTCTGTCTGTGTGTTAAAAAACACTGACCGTAATACAAGGCATCAAATCTCATAACTGACTGACTGAAAATCTCTTTTCCTAAATTATACCTGGATATCAGTGAAGTATCATAATGCTGAAATGAGTGTAGCTATCTGCATCCAGGTCTTACCTACATTAAGGCCTATGCAAACAATGCTCTTCATATACTGATGAAATTATTTATTCTGAACTCACTGTTAATCACTTCAGTACCTATCATAAATTAATCAGTTATGATGTCTTGGACTTGAAAATTTCACTATATTTTCTGTGCTTTAACTCTCATTCCAGAGACTGAAGAGAATTTAGATTTCATACAGTGTTGACCTTTTCCTTAATTATAAATGCTTCACTACTTCCTATTACAGATTAAGTGTTCACACATCTTCGGTAGATGAGGTGACTTCCATATCCTTAGAAGTGATTATTACAGATTAATATATATTGATAAAAATATTGATTTCAAAGACTAACAAGCAGATTCTTCACAGCCCAGTACCTTTATAATTGCTGAAATGGAAGACAAGATGTGAAGAAGCTGAGTGGGGGCAGAGGCCCACAGGGGGAGGCACAGGCCTCACGGGCCTTGCAGGCCTCACCCTCTGGCCTCTCGCCAGGTGGCTGACTGGGCCCAACTCAGCCCGGCCTGGCTGCAAGAAGTGGAGAGGAGATGAGATGGATGATGTGAAAAGATCCTGAGAGGCGTCTGCCAGCCTGTTGTGAAGATCTTTTCTTCTGAGAGTAACAGCTGCAGACGCCAAGGTCAGTTCAGAAGGAGGGGGAGGAGTAATGCGGCTCCTGGCCAAGATTCCCCTGCAGCCTGTGGTGATGACCATGGTGGAGCAGATTGTCCCCTGCAGCCCATGGAGGTCCACGCAGGAGCAGAGATCCACTTGGAGACCGTGAAGGACCCCACACTGGGGGAGGTGGATGCCTGAAGGCGGCTGTGGCCTGTGGAGGGCCCGCTGGGGCAGCCGTTCTGGAGAGACTGCACCCCGTGGAAGAGATGACCCACGCCAGAGCAGTTTCACGAAGGACCGTGGCCTATGGGTGGGCCCCCACACTGGAGCAGGGGAGGAATGTGAGGAGTTCTTCCCCCGACTATGAAGCAGCGGCGTAAAACATCGCGTAATGAACTGACCACGACCCCCATTCCCTCTTCCTCCCTGTGTTGCTCGGGGGGGAAAGGTAGTAGAGATAATGTTAAGCTCGGGAAGAGGGAGGGGTGGAGAGGAGGTTTATCTTGTCCTCTGACTCATTATTCTGCTAGTTTTAGTAATAAATGAATAGTTTTCCCCAAGTCGAGTCTGTTTTTGCCCATGACGGTAAGTTTAAGGATTTCTCCCTGTCCTTATTTCAAACCTCGAGCCGTTTTTCTTCTATTATCTCCCCCTGTTCTCTCGGAGGGTGGGGGGAGTGAGAGAGAGACTGCGTAGTGTGGTCCCAATCGGGGCTGAACTACGACAGTACATCCCACCCTTTGAGGAACAACACTTATGCATGTATATCAAGACACAAACTGAGTCTTACACATGAAAATTTTCTGAATTTGTGATTTCCTGAATCAGCTATGAACCTGATCTTCATTAGATCAGTATCTTGCACAAAAATATCCAGTGATGATGATATTTTTCCCACCAGTTTTTTCCAGTCACCACCATTTGAAGAAAACTTGTTGGAGATTAGAAAAGTACAGTTCTTCTTTTATTCACGTGAAAGATCATGCTCAAAAATGTTTGACTTTTTGTTAATTTTTTTGAGGCATCATTATTTGGAAATGCCAATTTTCAAAGGTATTTTCCAGGTTATTCTCAAAACAGCTATTGTTCCAAAGCCAGACTTTCGTCTAATTTTTCATACACCAATAAAAAATGCCTATATTCTGAAATAGTTTAGATTTTGGTTTATGAGTCCCTTGAAAATATCAACAATATTTCAGTGTAAACAAATATTTCATTTTCATTTTTTTTCTCGTCTGGGTGGGTGACACGGGGGTGGACAAGTGAACAAGAGAGATTAATTTTCTGTGGTTTTGTAATCTATGTCTTGGATCCTTGACCTATGTGCAATCTAGAGATAGTAATTCCAATTTAACTGGGGACCTACTTCTAAGAAGTACAAAGCAGACAACAAGAAAAAGAACCTTTGCTCCTCAAAAGTAGGGTTTTTACAGTTGTGAAGGGTTTTTTTCCTATTTATTTAGTTCTTCCTTTCTTTGTTCACTGACAAAACACTGCACACAAGATATTTTTGTTAAGAAAAATTATTTGAGTATTAGAAGTAATGTTTCCAAGAGACCTGTAGAATTAATGGTATATTTAACTAAAAGAATACTAATATAACTAAAACAAAATTAACATAACCATATTGACTTGCAGAGCATGAAGAAGTAAGTACATAAGGATATTGGTAGAATATTAGAAACTTGATCCCTATATGTATATCCATTTAAAAAAAAAGGTAAAAAAAAATATTTAACCATAAATTATCAGTTAGCTTTAAATAAGTCTTTTTTCTTCTGTTTACAATAGAAGACAATAATTTTTGTTTAAAAATGGTAAGGATGCTGTTGTAGATGAAAGAAGAAATGGGCTAAACAGAAACAATCACTTGAAATTTACATTTCTCTAATGAATACCTATTTACTCTTATAAGAAAGTTTTATTAGTAAAAATATTTATTACTAATATTATTTATTATTAAAATTAAAAAAATTATCTTTCAAAATGTTGCCAGAATGCAAATAATTAAGATCTTAATATTATGTAGTAGTGAAATATTTAGTGAACAGTATTTGTTTATTTCTTGACTATCCATGTAGAAAATACTTTGAAATGGCTGATTTCTGTAACGTTGTATAAAAAATTAGTTTATTTGAAGTATGATGGACTGCTTAAAAACATTGTCCAAGATATTTCAAATGTATTTTGGATTACATGTAACAGAAAGTTATGCTGCCAGGCTCTGCATTTTGATGGTCTGTGTGAAATATCTAGTAAAAACTAGATGCCTTTTTAGTACATTATGCCAAAAAAACCCCAAACCCACAATGATACAAACCAAACAAAAACACCCTAAACCCCCCCTCCCCACGCTATAATGTAAATAAGAACGCAAATATTTCCATACAGAATTTAGACTGTTCAGGTGTATCAGTCTTTAAATGTGAGTGTGCCACTCAATTCAGTGAACAGAGGAAGTAATGAGCCCAGGGGTTGTATGGCTTTAAGTCTCACAGATTAACTCAGTAATCTAAATTTCTCAGCCTTTCCTCATTAACTATTCCTTAGTACAACCCTACTTAACAGAGTATTCTAGTCTTGAGATACTAAGACAGAACATCAAAGAAGGCAAATTTAGAAATGGCCTGACAACTAAACAAAATCCCCAATGTGATCATCGCTCAGTACTTTTCATTGTCTTAATCGTTAATACGTGGAAAGTATTATTTGAAAGATAGAACTCTATTTCTGAATTAATGTGTAGTTACAGACATTTTCTTAGACTAACCCAAGATACTCACGTGAGATTACACTTGTTTTTAATTGAACATTTTTTAATTGAACACAGGAAATAATCCAGATTGATGTGGATATGAAACTGTCTTGGTACAGTAAACACAAAGAAAAGGGTCATAATACTCCATTTATCATCTATACTTGCCTGAGAGGCTGGATAGTTTTTTTCCTGGTTCTTTCTTTCAGGATAATTCAAAAAAATAACAAAGAAAATTCAAACTAGTCAGTCAGACCAACTTCAGGTAGTCTGAACTAAAAAATTAAAGAAAAATGTTTTGAAATTACAACTATTCTGCATACAAATCTCAGTTACCTACAGGCACTTTGTTTCCATGTGGTAGTATGGACAGAACTAACTTGCTTAGACACAAAATTCAGTTATCTAATTCTTTGTAACTAATTATTCAAATTCTCCAAAAACATTGCCTCATTTTTTCAAGTCTGTTCTCTCAGTAGTGAGCTTTTCTCACACTGACAACTTTTTCAAACAGATCAACTATTTGATATTTTACCTATGAAACTTTATTTAGGGAAATGCTGATGGCAATAAACAGCTACTGTAGCTCCATCTGATGGGTAGATGAGGAGCTCTGGCTTGGCAGACAAGTTCTGGGACAGCCCCATTTTGTGATTTTTTTCCACAGGACAAAAACTGAAGAACTTGCAGGATCAGTGAAACCTGGTTAACTGTCCTGCAAGAATTCCATTATCCTGACTGTGGCCAGAATCATTAAACCTGAGTGCTTATAGGAAGCTTTCATTCAACAGGAGTCATCTGATGGGGAAGGACAGGGAGATGTCTTGCTATGGTGGGGCACAGTGATTTTATTTTTTCCCCAAGATCTGAGATTATATTATTATTGCTTTGTTTCATTTTCTGCAGGCGAGGAGGAGATGGGAAAAATTCAGATACATAATGGAAATTCTCTTAGAATTTAGAAACTGATTGTAGAAAAAATTCTGAACTTCTGCTAGTTCTTCTTATTAATCAGGGTCTCAGCAGTGTATTCAAATATGTTTTTCTTTTCTAATTGTTTTTATTTATATTCACTTACTAAATTCAAGCAAAACAATCTCAATTGCATCACAATCACCTACTCAGCACAGTGCTAACATGTTATAGAGCAGATACACCATCCCCAGTTACAGTACAGTTATTACTTATCAATAGCTGGTAAATAATAGAGATCTTAATTTTGGATTAATTTCCTTTTTTAAGGAGGAATTTAGAGAATGGAGAAATGTCTTGGAGACATTTTGGAGGCTTAATCTGAAAACATCAATAGAAGAAGGTCAAGAAAAAAGACTATAAAGGAGAAAAGTATGAGAGGGGTTTGGGTTGAAAATTAATTTGAAGTTATCCTGGTTGAATTGTCATGGGGAAGAAAAGCAGAAATCATAGGAAAAACAAGCAGAAAAAAAAAAGCAGTCTAATAGAACTTGCTGTTTTCTCATATAATCTTGGTCTTTCTTCACTTGTTAGGAAATACTGACCACAAAACTTACTCCATGGAGCAGTTTATTTTTTTTCTTCCATGCCACTAGGTATAGTAAACTCTATTCTTCCCTTCTGATTAATTTCTGGTGCCCTAATGGGAAGGGGGAACATTCCGTATAACATTAAAACCCTGTAAATTCATCACACCATATCTGATTGTGGTATTTATTCCAGGAGGCACACAGAGAAGCAGGTCAATGTAGCTTTTTAATAAATGTTTATTGAGAAAATAGTACAATAGTCACTTTCCAATCTTCAAAGAGGTTTTTTTTTCTGATCAAGGATACTGTGAATTGGTTTATTTGTGTACCTAGTTCAGTTTCTCTGCTTAGCATGAATACAAAGCTGCTTTGAGTGTTTTGAAAAGCTCTTCAGCATAATTATTATGAACATCATTGATCTGCTAGCCTCCTGGAGTTTCTTGTATTTCACTGGTTTTCCTGTATGTAATACTTCAGTGACAGACATGTTTTTGACACTGAAGTTTTACGTTTTATCCTGACATACATAATTAATAAAACATGAATCAAATTATTGACGTGTCACCCTATAGCTGTCTGTATAGTTGGGTTTTCTTAATAACTAAAAGCTTACTATAACACATGAATAAAAAAATCTTAAAGTTTTTCTATGTTATGCTAAATTTTCCTTTTTGTCTGCAGCCAGAGATTTTTACTCTTTTGTTAGTTGTACCTCTTTCTGGTAGTTCTGCAAGTTTACTTCTTTTATCTGCAGAGAAACCAGAAATGAATTCAAATCAGTTACTTTCTGCTAGAATTGCTTAAGCCATTTCTTGTCTTACTGCTGTGTGCTAAGGAGAAAGAAGAGTTCAGCTAGGCAAATATGTTTTACAAACAAAGGGTCTAGTGACCTTCACCAGTTTCTGAAAAGGAAGGAAGCAAATGGGTACTTACAGAAGAGGAATGAGTAAGCCCAGCATCATATGGGCCATGTCTCCTATTAGAAATTCCTCAGAGTTCAGCTGTTTCAGACATGCACAAATAAATATCTCAGTTATGCATAAACAGTCCAGGATCTGAGATAGGTTTGTGAAGCCTGTAGTCCACATTTCCCTGCCTTCCCCTTAATTTATTCTGTGAGCATATGAACTTCTAAAGAAGTAGTTTGGAAGACTAGAGAGAGAAGCAAAAGTGTTCTTTCATATGTATTAAGAGGATATTTCAAAGAATGAGCATCAATAACAGAAGAATTGTCCACCTCAAAAGGATTAAGTTGTTTTCTTTGGAGTTAGGCTTACTCCCCTACAATATCACTTTCAGTAGTTACTTCTGAATCTGAGAGTAGATTTCCATTTTCAATAGTAACATGTATTCAGACCCTGCTGGCTGAAGAGGAAGGGCCGTCCATACTTTTACCTATATTTAGCAAACTTCATTAAACTTGAGATTCACAGTTTTATCATCAAAGATGAAAAAAACCCAGTTCAATCAGGTAACTCCTCCTGAAGGGGATAGTGAGCTGTCATACAACAAAACCTGATATCATAGTGAAGATGCTGTTTCCAAGATGTTATTCAAGTATTCCAAAAGCTAATTCTCCCAACAAGCAACAACTCACAGTGATCCCTGCTACTTGGGAGGAAGCCAGGTATCAGGAATCTCCCATCAGCATTATATAGTGAGCATGATGTCACCTGGTATGGAATAGCCCTTCGGCCAATTTGGGTAAACTATCCCAGCTGTGTCCCCCAGACACAGGTGCCACCAGCTCCAGTTCCTCTCCCAGCTCAGGTGAAAAGTAACCCTATCCTAGCCAGAACCCGGACAATCTACTAGAATATTAACAATACTGTCAGCATGACATTATCAGTCATAACATTAATGATGCTCTCAGTACTATAAGTCATTCATAAGATGGAAGAAAAAAGGCAAAAACAAAGTGGATGAATCCCTAAAGGTACTTTGATGTAAGCAGAATGAGAGAAAATTGGTGGGATAACTCAGATGACTGGAGTGTTAGTTAAAATTACATAAGTAGGACTGGCATAGGTAAGGAGAAGTGCTGTCTCCTTGCCTACTTAAGGTATTCATAGCAGACATGAACCTGAAAATTGAGCAGTCCTTATCTTCTATAAGATCCTTTATATACTTCAAATTTTGAAGGTACATTTATTTTACATAGATTTGGACCTCTTTCTCTGAAACTGAGACAGTAGAGTAATTTAGCGTAGACTACTTTCTTAAATGTATTTGCATATAAACTTCATCTGGTTTTTTTCAGACTTATTTCCTTTAACCTTTTTTATGATGTTGTACAAGGGGTATTAATAAATAAGAAAAAGAGCAATAATCAAAGCTAAAGAAAGTGTATAAACAACTTGGCCTCCATGCTAGTGAGTGAAGAAATATGCAAGAACAACAGCCCGTATCTTCTCCGAACTGTGCTTTACAGTAAAATGTTGCATGGAATTTTATGGTTTTTCTCCAAGATCTTCAGTTTCTCTATATCATTTTTACTTTGACAACAACTATGGCACTTCTTAAACTTATTTTGTTTTCAGAGACCATGGTCCAAATGACTTAGAACAGCCTGAAGATTTTTCACATTCCAAAATGAAAATGGAGAGGAAATCCCAGATAATATTAAGTGGTAATATTTGGTAAATGGCATTATCAGTTATTTCTTTTTATAAATTAGACATGAAGACTAGGAATTTTTTACATCCCTTCAAAGCAGTGTCAAGGTTTAAGACCAAATGACTGTGCAGAGGCCTAATGGACTCAGATACCAAAACACTTTTATCACAGAAATATGCAATTGATTTCTTGCAAGAGACATGGCATGGTTTAGGAAAAAAAATGGGCAAATGGGCATGCCAGTCTGAGCCATGCAGGGCACCAGGGCCTGTGGAGTCCCTAGAATGTCTCTTGATTCTCTCTCTCCACTGTGGACACCATTAGTTATGGGATTGAGTAGAGAATACCCAATTCCTGCCTGACCTGTTCAAATTAATTTGGCTTCTAACAGCTGGCACTTCCTGTTGCTGTTGCTGGAGGTCAAATTCTGCCCCTCTTAAAGATTCTCACCATCACAACTTTCACAGTGATTGATTGACAGGTTCTTTATGCTCAAGGAGCTCATTTGCTCTTGTAGTTAAGCTACTCCTTTATCCAATACAGCTAATTAATATGCTAATACTATTGTCAGACAGGCCCAACATGTATCAACTGCCACAAGAAATTAATACATTTCAAGCCAATTGAGAAAGAAGGTTCAAAATTGTCCATAATAGGTGCTACTCTATATAATTCCAATATTTGATTCATTATGGCTGATGCCAGCATCTAGACTTTGAATACTTACTCAAAATACTGTTTATTTGACTAGGGTGACCTTGTAAGATTTTCTTATCCCATAAAATGAATTAGTACAAAGAACATATCTTCTAGTAATATCCTGAAAGTTCTTTCTTAAGACAAGACTAAATATAGTCATGCAAAAATAAACACATTCACCCAATTGCTAACACACAGAGAAATATAAATATAATATTACCTGATAAATGTGGCTTAGGTCTTATCTAGCAGAAGGAGAACTCAGACTTATTTAATTAATTACTATATTGAAGAAATTCTAGAAAATATAAAAAAAAAATCTTCCTGGTTTTGTAAGATGGAGAAGAAAATCAGTTTGGTTTGGTTTTTGTTTGTTTGTTTTTCAGGACTATGACATGCTTAGAAAGAATTACCTGGTACTGAACTATGCAGGCAAAGATACAGAAGGTATCATCTCCCTAATTTTTTTTATTTCACTCCTGTGACAAAAGAAATCTAACCCTACAGTGTGAGAGAGCCAATACAGAGCTTGGCTAACTACTAAGTCTTTTCTGTAACAGTCCACACAGACAAAGCCTCACTATTGTCAGACCATAAGTAATAGATAGAACTTTTTCATTTTGTTTCTCAATTTGTTTTGTGTCCTATTTGACTTTTCTAATTTTTAATACTCTGTGCACTAATCCATCAGTACTTTCTTTGCAGAGTCGATTGCTATTATTTATCAATGTTTTATCCAATAGTAAACATACATATTTATTTATTTATGTGGACACATTTAATACACTCTTTTGATCACAATAATGCACTTGCCCACCAGCTTATCTAAGGTCCTGTCTAGCTCTGGTAACTAGCTCTTCTGTGGCTAATGTTTGTAAATTGTGACAAGGTTTCTGTTATCTTTGGAAGATGGTTCTGTGTACCAGCAGCATTTGCTTTGGTTTATTGTGTATCTGCCTTAGATATCATCATCTGGATTCCTTTCAAATTAAATTAAACATACATAGCATGTATGTTTTGTAAGGGTATGCTGAAGGAGAGTGGCTCCTTCTTTAGGGATATCTGCTCAAGGACTTTTTAAAAAAAAAAAAAAAATAGGATAATATGTGAAGGAGGAAGCTATAAACAAGAACATACAGGAACACAAACCTGACCAACAAATGGTAAAGGAGGCAGTGAAGAGAATCAAACCTGGTCAGTCACATTAATTGATGAGGATATGTGGGAAAGTAATTTATTCCAGTAAGCCTGTCTGATCAAGGACCTTGTAAATGGGGATTATAAGAAAGGCAGAAATAAAAAAAAATAACCAAAACAAACAAAAAAGCCCCCTGCAGAGACACTGATAACATGAACATGGAGAAAATGACAATAAACAATCCTCACCACTCACAGTAATTGATAGGCTATCAGGAAACTACAGATGTCACTTCCAGGAAGATCAGCTTGGACTTTGCAACCGGTAAGATCATAAACCAGAGGTAATCTCAGATGCCCAGCTGGGAGGGGGTGAGGAAATCAATAGAGCTGTGCAAACCCATGGATGATGTACAGGAATAAAGAGAGCAGGGAGGAACAAAGGATAGTAGGCAGAAACAGGTGAACCGTTCTGGCTCAGCCCTGCATCTGATCACTGCACTCTGTCCTATCTTCTAATTATATTTTTTCTCAACTGTCTCTCTGTGTCATCTCACTCTCTGTCCTGTGTGTTTAAGTGCTACAAGGACTAAATGCCAGCTACTGATGGGATCTATGTGAGTGGAATTGGTACCAGCTACTGGAGACAAACTAGGGGTGTAGGCACCCCTGGCCTGTCACGTCAGCTATTGCAGCAAGTACAGGTCTTTGTCACCAGTCACTGGGACAGGAGCAGTGTATGTCCTGAAAAACAACTACTGGGGGGGACCACGGTGGATGAGGTAAGTGAGGGGCTCTGCATCGACAGCTGTAGCAGGACCGTGGGTCACAGCTGGTTGGCTGGCTGCTGTGGAGGTGTCCGAATCTTGCCCAAATACATTGTGCATGTGTATTTGCTGCAGACCTGGCTGGCTGCACTTAGATTTTATGTGAATCCTCTATGTAGGTGCTGTTGATGGCAGTGCTTTGTCTGTGGCAGTCCTTGTGACCAGCCATGTCACACAAGGCCTGTGTCTCCATGTGTCTCTGGGATACATGCCCAGATTCACTACTAGTTGAACCTGCAGACTGGAAAGCAGCAGTTGTATCCCTCAGCCTAAGCAAAGACCCCAGTCATCAGGGCACTGGTCTGGACTCCAGTGGCCAGGCACAAGGAGTCCTGGCCAGAGCTGCTGGAGGAGGCAGCCCAGCTCTTAACATCCCTTAACATGTTTCATGTTTTCCAGCCGCTAATTGGTGTTTGGTCCATGGAGCAACATGAGAGCTAGCCTGAAATAAATCTGCCAACATGAGCACAGCATGAATCTCACGTCCTTGCACTGAAGATTTCTCTTCATAGGTCTGCTCCCATTGAACTGCATACTTGCTAGTGTTAAAAAAGCCTTAAGTGTATAGCTTTTTCAATTACATATATATTAATATTTGAGTAAGATATCAGACAGACCTTTCTCTTGGCTAGACAGACAAGTCTATATCTCTTTATGAAATAGAAAGTCTTATGTTATTGTATAATCTCCTTTAGTTATTTAAAACAGATCCACACTGTGATCGAGAACATAATTCTATTTCAGTGTGGTATTTGTTTGCTATGATCAGAAAATACTGATGAATAGATTGAAAGTCTAACCTAAAGTTAGGTAAAAGTTCTCAATTATTTACTATCCTTCAACTAAACGTTTTCTCCTTTTTTTTTTTTTGTAAACTGTTGGCCTTATATCCAACACCTTTCTGCAGAAAAGCGTCACATCATCAGTTGATTCAAAGGTTTGATTCAGTGTGGTTGAATCCAGCATCTAAACTCGATTGGTTATCAAAATAACTATTCCCTGCCTTAGACTGAATTGTACAAAAATTAAATTCTTATTTCGATATCTTCCTACACAGAAACGTTGCTAAATAATTCTGTTACTTGCATATGGAACGTGTAACAAGCAGTATGCAGACCAAGTTATACTTGTTCTTCTCTCTTTACAGAAGAAAACATACATGACAATAGCACAATTTGCACTACTGTGGAGATATGCCTGCAGCGATAGGTCAAGTAGTAAGATATAAAGTATTTAAACTTGTCAAGAATAATAAAAAAAATATTTCAGCAGAGAGAGAAAAAAGGCCTTCAATAAGAGAAGAACTATTAGAGGAGCATGGGATAGAAACAAAGGGAGGATTTGAAGCTGGAGAAGAACAACAGTAAAATAAATTGAAGAAATTATTGGACTCTAGAAAATCATAACTGAGGAATGGAAAGTGGGGACTAATGGAAAAGATACACAAGTATTACTCTCATAGAAATAAACTAAAAATGGTATGATTAATAAAAAGTAATAAAAGCAGATGTTTGTTATGCTTCTATTAGATGCTGCAGGGGTCCAATCTTACACTTTTCTGCAATGAAAGAATGTTAGTATTATTTAATAGGTTATTTACACCTATATAAAGACACAAGGAAATGATGGATCAATACATATGAATAGTTATTATTTCAGTAGTAAATTACAATAAGATATGTATTAAAATAGTTTATACATGTTTTTATTTGTGATATTATGCAGGTGAATTTACTCCTGTTTGTGTGTTACTTAGCTAGTATGTTTAGAAGACCTCCTGAGATTTTCCTTAGTTTTGCCTTTATGTTAAAATTTAATTATAGGAGGTTTATGGCAGTCTCTTGTGGAAAACTTGTGAATATCTTGTCAATTGAATGCTTTAAGAAATTTAAGTAGCCTAGAACCTAGCAGGTTTTGTTTTTATTTGTATAGTTTGTTTTCATTATATTTGGCAAAAAAATATATTTTATGATGCCAAACTTTGTAGAGAAACACTACTTAGCTTCTTTGCTTATTATTGCAGTGAAAGCTATTCTGTCTTTTTATATAGACAGGTCCTGGGAATAACTATATGATTTGAGACTTACTGTAGCCTCTTCTGTAAAAGTTAAGACTTTGATAGCAGCCAGATTCTCTGGAAAAGCAAGTAATAATTAGGATAGAGAGGGAGATATCTCAAGAAAATGTGTTACAAGTTTGGCCTCTATCTATTTCTAAAGATGCTGACAATTTCTTCAGGGAATAATAACACCCCAGAAAGAATGAATTTGTTTGGGAGGGGAAAGTGTTTTAGAGAGCTTTTTACCTACTTGAATATCATGACTGAGGAAGTTTTACATACAAAAGTTAATCCTTTATAGATAGTATGAAAAACAAAGTAAAGAAAAGGAAAGGGAAAAATATTTAGTAAAAAAAAATGAAATTAAAAGTAAGTGGGGAAACACCAAGAAAATAAAAAAGGAAAGCAAGAATGATTGTATTGAAAAGTAAGCATGTATTTCAAAGATTAATGTATTACTGGGCTATTTTTTTTAATTTGTCCTACATCTAGTAATTTATTCTTTGATATAATGATTTATTGATTCCTATCTTGCTCATTAAACATCTTAATTTTAAACTTCACTATGCTGCAGATGTCCTGCTGAGATATTCTCATCATTACTTAGCCTCCCATTTAAAATGCACAAATTGTTTACAGGGTACAGTTTTTTATTACTCTCAGTGATTTTGTTGATGGTACAGCATTGCGAATTCATGCAAGAAATCTACAATTATCCAGATATCTTCTCATTTAATACTTAATGATTAATCATAGTCACTTAGAGATTTAGAGTACTATAATGCAGCTGAATAGGAATAATATCCTCCACTTAAGAGAATTTGGGATAAAGAACATAAATATGTTGTTGGTATTTGCATATACAGATACAACCATCAATATTTACACACACCTACAGAACTGAGGCAAATTTGTCCAAATTAGTTAATAGTAAAAATAATTCAAATACCTTTGAGGTTTTGGGTTTTTTTCACTTTTTTTTTTTTTGTGAATTCTCCATTATAGAATCACAGAATCATAGAACGGTTAGGGTTGGAATGGACCTTCAAAGGTCATCTAGTCCAACCCCCCTGCAAGGAGCAGGGACATCCCTGACTAGATCAGGTTGCTCAGAGCCTCATCCAGCCCGGCCTTGAATGTTTCCAGGGATGGGGCATCCACCACCTCTCTGGGCAACCTGTTCCAGTGCTCTACAACCCTCAACGTCAGTCATTGTATTTACAGTGTGCATTTACTTTCTACTTCTGACTGGGATTAGTGCTGTAATAACTTTAACAGTAAAGATTTTCATGTTAAAAAAAAAATAATAATCAGTGAAGAGGGGGAAGAAGGAAGGCCAATTTGTCACCTGCATGGTTGGCTTTAGATCTCAAAATGTCTATTTTTGGTATTTCCCTTCTCTACTTTTAAACTCAGTCTAATTCTCAGAAATTATGGAAATAAGATTTTGTTTACTAAACCTTTAAATACAATTAGAAAAGAGTCCCTCTAAGAAAGAGTGAGTCTCAATATTTAAGAGTTTCCCAATCTCTTGTTGCGGATGGGTATGATGAACCCTCAATTTGCCTATTTTCTTTTCCTGTGGTCTATACATAACCTCTGTGGCTGCACTTTCGTCACATGGGGAGTATACTAAAAGAATATCTTATAGACTTATAGCCTATTTTCTATGTATGTACTTATTTCTGTAAAAGTGTATATGCTTTTATAATGCATGCTTTATATTCGGTTTTTTACATATTCTTTATGTCTCTCAGAGCTAGAATAACACATCCACAGGAGTTTAATTCACCAATAGAAGTGCTTTATTCTCCAGGATGTAACATTTCACAGAATCACAGAATGGTTGAGGTTGGAAGGGACCTCTGAAGGTCATGTAGTCCAATCCCTCTGCTCAAGCGGGGCCACCTAGAGCTCTGGGCAATGTCCAGACAGCTTTTGAGTGTCTCCAAACATAGAGACTTGTTGTGGTTTTGTTTAGTGAGGGGGGGCCTAAGGTGGTAGTTTCTGTAGGAAACTGCTAGAAGTTGCTCCCCTTTGTTCAGTGGACTCGGCTGGGCCTAGGGCGGACCTGCTGCTGGCCAAGGCCGAGCCGATTGGTAGCAGAATGTTCTGTGATAACGCCTCTGCGATAACGTATTTAAGAAGGGGAAAACAGAAAAAAAAAGAGAAGATGTGAAGAAGCTGAGCCGGGGCAGAGGTCCAGAGGGGGAGGCACAGGCCTCCTGGGCCTTGCAGGCCTCACCCTCTGGCCTCTCGCCAGCCGCCAACTGGGCCCAACTCAGCCCGGCCTGGCTGCAAGAAGTGGAGAGGAGATGAGATGAATGATGTGAAGAGATCCTGAGAGGTGTCTGCCAGCCTGTTGTGAAGAACTTTTCTTGTGAGAGTAACAGCTGCAGACGCCAAGGTCAGTTCAGAAGGAGGGGAAGGAGTAATGCGGCTCCTGGCCAAGATTCCCCTGCAGCCTGTGGTGATGACCATGGTGGAGCGGGTTGTTCCCCTGCAGCCCATGGAGGTCCACGGAGGAGCAGAGATCCACTTGGAGACCGTGAAGGACCCCACACCAGGGGAGGTGGATGCCTGAAGGCGGCTGTGGCCTGTGGAGGGCCCGCTGGGGCAGCCGTTCTGGAGGGACTGCACTCCGTGGAAGAGATGACCCATGCCAGAGCAGTTTCACAGAGGACTGTCGCCTATGGGTGGGCCCCCACACTGGAGCAGGGGAGGAATGTGAGGAGTTCTTCCCCCAACTATGAAGCAGTGGCATAAAACAACGTGTGATGAACTGACTGCGACCCCCATTCCCTCTTCCCCCTGTGCTGCTCGGGGTGGGAAGGTAGTAGAGAGAATGTTAAGCTTGGGAAGAGGGAGGGGTGGGGAGGAGGTTTATCTTGTTCTCTGTCTCATTATCCTGCTGTTTTCAATAATAAATGAATAGTTTTCTCCAAATTGAGTCTGTTTTGCCTGTGAAGGTAACTTTAAGGATTTCTCCCTGTCCTTATCTCAAACCTCGAGCCGTTTTTCTTCTATTATCTCCCCCTGTTCTCTCGGAGGGTGGGGGGAGTGAGAGAGAGACTGCGTAGTCTGGTCCCAATCGGGGCTGAACTACAACAAGACTCCACAAGCTCTGTAAGCAACTTGTGCCAACACTCAGTTACTCTCACAGTAAAAGTGTTTCCTGGTGTTCAGATGAAACCTCTTTTGTTTTGTTTGTGCTCACTGGCTCCTGTCCTGTCACTGGGCACCACTGAAAAAAACCTTTAACTCAGTAAATGTGCACTATAATACAATGATGAAGTTTTTATTCTAAAAGTATTTTTCTTCAAGTAGAAGAGAAAGATACTCCTTTCTTCTACCTGTAATGTCAATAATCACAGTAGTGAATTCTTGGAAATTAAAGATATCATTTCAGGAAATCATTCTCATTCAGAAAAGCATTGAAACATAGATTATTTCTCATTGGTATAAATGAGGCTTATGTGCACATTGACACTTAAATAAAAATCTAAGAGCTTTCTTGAAAAGGACATGAATGTAAAGCTGTGCTAATGTTTCCCTGAACTATAGGGATGAGTAGAGCCATTATTAACTATTAAATTAGTGCTTAAGAATTTATATGTAACTTTCAGAGTCAACAGAGTTGTTTTAAAAAGAAATTTTAAAAGCTATTTTATACATAGCATAAAAGTAGCTTATATAAATTCTACCATTACCGGTGTAAATTAAAAAGAAAAAGATTCCCACTTTTTGTGGCACACCAATTAATTGCAGGTTCTGCTGCTTCAGATCTATGTTCAGCCATAGCTCATATATTCTACTGTCTGTACTAATTCATTACTAGGAGTGAGTAATGGGGCTATTTCAATAAAAATGCAATATAAAAAACCAAATAATACTTACCTAACTGCCTACATACAAGTACCCTACAGTGCAGCACAATACTCATGAAATTAAATTCTATTTAATGAAAAACTCAGTCAAACAAATCAGTTTTAAATTCATTCAAAAATGGCTGGTTTGTGTCACTGTATTTGATATTAGGATATAATGAAGATGAGATGCATAACAGCTAAATGGCTTAGCACTTAATGAGCTCAATAAGAACTTTTGCATTACTAAAAACTGTTCTCTGGCCTACGAAAGTCAACAAGAAGAATGTGCTACTTGGACAATAAGAGCTAAATTGGAAGTAGTGTAGGATTTGCAGTTTCAAAGCACCACTTGTAGTAATTTTTAAAACTTGTGTTGACAATTTAGTCAGATATTTTTGCAAGAATTCATGTCCACAGGCTATTAAATGTAATTAAAGTTTTAGTGTAAGTATTTATGGTGAAAAATAGACATTTCTGCAGCCTTTTTGTGTATGAAGTTACTTGATCTGAGGTTAAATAACTGGCTTCATTTTCTATTATTGAACTGTTTCCCTAACTGTGTTTTGTACTGTCAAATAGATACAGAAAATGCAGACTGTAATTCTAACTGTATAAAGCTTAAAGAAATGGGCTTGATGCTACTTTCCTAGACAGCTCTAGAGCTAGGATCTGTGTTCAAAAAAATTCTCAAGTGTGTAGCCTGAGAAAAGTCTTCATATCTATGTTTTAATGCAAAATTATAATATATCCTGTTAGCTTTAAGAGTGATAGCCTTTTTTTTTCTTTTGTGCAAAAATCCTTTTTTTTTTTACCTTGTACAAACTTAGTGAGGCTTACAAACTCTTTCAAATTATGATCTTTCTAATTGGTCTTTTCTCCAGATACTTGACTGTAGCTCAGCTCATGCTCATGGGCCCAGCATAAACAGCTCTGTACACTGCCCATAGATTTGAATTTTGAGTTCGCTTCATCTCTGTCTGACATGTCTCTCTCACTTTCTCCTGTATTCCTTGTATTATTTTGGATTTATTGTCAAAACATCTGTCCGGTATGTACTTCCTTTATCTTTCAGTTTGGACTAGATAGCATCGTTTGCTTAGTGAATTCTAATGGCTTTGACAATTATTAATTCCAGAGTTGTTTGCTTTTCATTATTCTCCCTTTAAGTGTCAAGATACCAGGCAGAAGGTAATATCTTTTAGTAATCTATTACCTCCATTGTTTCCAGACTGTCAGACTGGAATTTCAGCTTCTATCATGCCTAAATAGATCAGCAAACTTTCTTTTTATACATAATTAACAGTATTTGTGTGGTTCTTTGTGCAAGAATTGCTATTCTCATTGCTATAATACCTTTCAGTAATACCCTCTGGTATGAGACAATGGAGATGTCTTATGTCTTTTGACAGCAATATTTTTAGCTTGAAGATATATAGTATAGCGCTACTTAAGTTTCCCTTCCTTGTCCTCCACATTCATGAAGCTTCACTTCTGGTTCATTGTTAGCCTAAACAATTCCTAGCAGTCAGGACTTCTTTTTAATTTTCTTTTTTTTTTTTTCTTTCCACTTCATTTTTTTTTTACCTATGTCAGATTATGTCACTCTGTGTAGATTGATTAAAGTATAACAACTCAAGTCAAAGAAATCTAAATTTAAAAACCAAAATGGCAATAGGCAATTTTAAAGCAACATTTAAAAATCAACATTTTAAAATCTGACAGCAAATTATTTGATCTGTAAAAGCCACATATATTGATATTTCTCAATATCATTGTTTTCTCTTTTCCAAATTACTCACCAATAATGTAGTAGCAGATAATAGTATAACTAAGCTGCTAACATGATACTAGTCAAACTACAGTCTAGGAATCATCTTAAAGTTCTAAATACAAATAGGTCAAAATTGCCATATCAAAACCTAATATAAGGTAGAAATCTCGTCTGTGATTACCGTAGAAGTTATGCAAAGGGGGAAAGAAAAATTATTTTATTGGAACTATTGAAATGATAAAAAATTAATTGCTCAGTTGCTGGTTTAAGAGATTTATGTTACCCTTGATCTAAAAGGGAGATTACACCAGCATTACTATGCTAAGAATCATTTATGAATTTTCATTGATTCATGAACTTAAATATTACATGCCTGGACTTCCCGCAGAAGTCACATTACAAAACTGAACAAATAAGAAAAAACAAAACACTTTATCTGACCAGCAGTTATGTGGCTAACAATTGGCAACAATTTAAATTGGGAAAAGCTGAGGTATGTCAAAAAAAAAAAAAAAACCAACCAAAATCAACAAACAAGCAAACACTCATCCATTTCAGGAAATAAGCCTACTTTAGCCACCTGCTAGTTCTTGGGTTTTGTAGAGTTTTATCTATCTATGCTTTTTCACAGCATGTGTTTTTTTACTATAAATTTTATAGGAAATTGCAAACACTTCAGCAATGAGGGTAAATGAGACACCAGCTTTTCTGCATATCTGAGACAAAAAAAAAAGTTCAATGTATTGAAAGAGGCTCAAATACTAAAGTGAAAGAAAATACACTTGCCCACATAATTGTGCAATTAAAGTGTAGAACTCATATCTACAAGAAGCTGTTGAAACAGACAACACCGTCAAATCTTTTAATTTTTTACTAGTTGGCTATTCAGAATAATTAATTGCATTTTTGGAAGAGGTATTAACTAGCCTTTAAGATATCACTTTTTTTTTTGTTTTGTTTTACTATTAAAACAAATTAACATAACAGGTTATCAACAGATTTATTTGTTGGAAACAAAGCATTGAATTTGATGAGTACAGAATTTTATCTAGCATAGTAATAACTTTGTTCCTATTATTCGTACATGGCTCTTAAGTTTTAAGACATACTAAGAATGTTCATAAGGCATAAGACATAAAATAGGCAGAAATTAATCTTTTTCCATCTTAGCTTTCTAACAATGTTGATTTTCCCTGTCTATGTTTAGAGAGAAAAACTCAAGGTTATCTCTATTCTCTTAATAGGTTTCAGCAAAAGTAGCTTCTGCTAATTGCTACATGTTTATAATGATTGTGAAATCCTTAATGGTAATTAAGTGACTTCATAACCTCCTAAAAAATAAAAATAGGTTTTTTGATCATTAGGATGTCGGTATCTGTACCTGGTTCGTAGGATTCCTATGCACAAAGTTCACCCAGCATATGATATTTAAAAGCACAACAGTACTTATTGCTCTATTATAGCCTTGCATAAGCAGTTCCTTGCATAAGCAGTTACAGTTCCTAGCAGAAGCAGTCACTAGCGTATTGTTTTCCCTTTATGAGAGTCTTACCAACCCAACTAAGCTGGAGACACCGCCCAGCAGGAGGATGATGATCAGCAGGGTCAGAGCAGAGAAGGGAGGTAGGCGCAGCACCTTCAGGGCGTCCCCTGTTGTTTGTAGAGTGTGCTCTGAGCCCTTTCTCTCTCCCTCTGCTCTGAGCCACCTCTGTTTATACCCTCAGCAGAGTCAGTGGCAGAGTACTGACCAGGTGTTGGTGCACGCGTGGCCAGCGCATGCGACAAGGCCTGCCAAGTACGTGCCCTGCTGGCTAACAGCGGTTCCCGGATAGCAGCAACATACTGCTCAGTAACAACCCTCCTAGTTCCCCTCTCTGAGATAACAACCCTCCTAGCTCCCCTCTCTAAGGTTGCGTTCTCGCAGCTGTGTGCAGCTTGTAATTGCCCACAGTGGCCCTACATGGACCATCACTGAAATCCCTCACGCAGTATCTCAGCAGATTCTTGCATATATACTTCCATGTATATATAGACACACATACACGGAAGTACATAAGTAAATATACATAGATATAGATGTATATGGAGAGCCAGAGGGACTGAAAGTGAGAATATGTGAGCTAGGAGCTCTACTGTAGAGCCTCAAAAGCTATTTCCTACCAAATCATTTCATAGATATTTTGCATTTTTGACATCCAGCAACATAATGTTTGGGGAGGGCATACTTGATTAGCATAAGTCTCTCAAGTTATGTTAAAATGCAAGAGGAAGATGTTATTCTCTGCTAGGTAGGTCAAGTAGCTGGATAAACTTCTCCTGTTGCACGTTTCTTCTACAAAAAGAAAACTGTTATTCGGAACTGAGAATTTAATAGAACAATTCTCATACCAAAACGATTTGAAATACTTCATCTTTTTGAGTGCCAGGACCATGATTATAAAGTTCAGAAACTATGTACAAGAAAGAGTTGTAGCTAAAACTCAAGGGGCATTCTATGGATATTTCCTCTTCTGTTTAGAATCTTTTTCCAATCTAAATTGCCCTCTGCAGATGGCCTACTCTGTACTCTGGTTTTTACAAACACCAAATTCTAAACATCAGGTCATAACTTCTTAACAGGATCACTTCATTTATCAACTTCCTACTTTAGCATTAGAAAAAGAATGTCTCCTCCTAGAAGGTTCTGAAGTTATGTGCTATATACAGTAAAAGGGCACACAGTATTCAGAGAAGTTTTTGTGTGCAGTTTGTGAAAGTCTATCATCTTGGTTTGATTTTTATTGTGTGTGGGGTTAATTTCTAAACAGTAATTCACATCATCAAAGTGCTGTGGAATCACTGTGATTGTCATATCAATGTCAGCATGAAGCAACATTACTCTGTATATTGGCTATGTGCAGAAGAAAAAATCTGCTTTAGAAAGGAAAAAAAAAAGTAAAAAATGTGTATAATCAAACAATCAGTTTAAAAGCTGCCATCATACAGACAAGATGCCTGGCATTTGATAGTAAATTAATTTAAATCAAAGCTATTCTAGAGTCAGTAATTGTCAGATCCTCAGCTTGACATGATCTGTTTTTAGCATGACAACCGAAAGGCCGGTGATTAAAGGATTAAAGTGGGAATTAATTTATGAACAGATGAAAAGGAAGATAAAAAAGGATAAAATGGCTTCTTAGTAGTTCTACTTAAAAATTATATGAGACTATAAACTGTTAGCTGTATTCCTAGGTAGGCGTGTGATGGTAGAAGTTGATTTCTGTTTCTATCTGAAACTAATTCAGTTTTACAGTTTTGTCTGCATATGGTATTAGACCAACATCTAGCATAGACAGTGATTTTGGCAGCTGTGTTCAATCGATTTTTAAAATATTACTTGATGAATAATGCACATTTCTAGAAGAGTCAATAGCAGAAATAGAAGCTCAAAATAGATTTAACTGCATATAATATAGTGCTTTAATTCCCAAATTCTCAGCAATTCATATGTTTTAGTTTGCATATAATTGTTACAGAGAACTGAATCATTCATATTAAAACAGATGGGTGAATTTTGTCTTCAATATATAATAGAGTTTAGAGCATAAGATGAAAATGAATAAACAGATGTGAGTGAAATCTGCACGCTACATATTTAATCTTTTTAAAAATTCCTTTTTGCAAGTTTGTTGGAGTATTTTTTTTTTCCAGTAGTTAAATAAAGCCAAGCTCTGTCCTCAATTACAACTCTTAAACTTAGTAGGAAGCATTTTTAAACTTATTTTTTATTGCTAATTAAATTATTAGGGAAAAAAATATTGTTCTCATTCTACTCATGTATTTTTTTCCTTTTTCCAAGAAATGTTTCTATCCCAAAATTACCAACTTTTTGGTAATTTAATGTACATTTATGGTAAAAAGTTTGATATTTTATTTGTCATCATCTAGAATGTGCAGCAGCATTTGGTTTCTAAAAGTAGACTTTTGATACATGATAGATGTATGTTTACATACACTAAAGGCCTCTATATTACACTGACACAGTAGTGACGTTATTTTAAAAACGAATCAGCCTCAATTTTTTTCCATTTTCCAGATTTGAAATAAAATTTGGTTTGATGTTTATATGCAATATAAGACTATAGAAATTAAGCTTTACAGCAATGTTACGCTTTATTCTCTCTAGTTCAGCATGATTGTTTCAACTTCTTTTTAGCTTGGGACCAAGAGAAACTTCCTTTCCAGTTCTGAGAGCATCCTGGTTGTGTTTAGTGGGGGGGGGGAGGGCTACAATGGCAGCTTGTGCAAGAAGTTGCTATAAGTTTCCTGTTTGTCTGGTGGACTTGGTCAGGTCTAGGGTGGACCCACCGCTGGCCAGGGCTGAGCCGATTTGTGACAGTGGTAACACCTCTGTGGTAACATATTTAAGAAGAGGAAAATAAAAAAAAAAATTAAAAGAAGTGAAGAAGCAGCAGAAGTAGGGGCAGAGAGAGGGAGGTGTGAGCTTTGTGGGCCTTGCGGCCCTCACCCTCTGGCCTCCTGCCGGGCGGCCGTCTGGGCCCCACTCAACCCAGCCCAGCCGAGAGAAGTGAAGAGAGGAGATGTGAAGTGAACCTGAGAGGCGTCTACCTGAGCTGATTGCAAAGAATTTATTGTGAAAGGAATGGCTGTGAATGCCAAGGTCAGTGAAAAAGGAGGAAGAATAAAGTTGCTCCTGACGAGATTCCGCCGCAGCCCATGGAGGTCCACAGAGGAGCAGAGATCCACCTGCAGCCCATAGAGAATTTCACGTTGGGGCAGGCAGATACCCAAAGGAGGCTCATGGAGGGCCCACACTGGGGCAGCCTGTTCCTGAAGGACTGCACCCTGTGGAAAAGGAACCTATGCGTGAGCAGTTCATGAAGGGGGAGGGAACCCACGCTGGAGCAGGGGAGGAGTGTGAGGAGTTTTTTCCACAAGGAGGAAGGAGCGGCAGAAACTACTGTAATGAACTGACCACAACTCCCATTCCCTACTCCCCTCCCTGTGCCGCTCGGGGTGGGGAAGGAGATGGACATAATTTGAAATGAAGTTAAGCCTAGGAAGAGGGAGGGATGGAAGGAAGTTGTTTTTGTTCTCTCTCATTATCCTGCTTTGGTTTTGCTCATAATAAATTGAAATATTTTTCCCCAAGTCGAGTCTGTTTTGCCCAGAACAGTAACTTGAATGATCTCTCCCTCTCCTTATCTCAAACCTCGAGATTTTTCTTATATTATCTCTCCCCCATTCCCTCCAAGGGTGGGGAAAGTGAATGAAAAACTGGATAGCTTGGTCCTGAGTAGGGGCTGAACTATGACAGAGAGACAGTTATCTTTACCTATATGATAAAGAGAAAATATTATTATTCTTTATATGTAATATCACCTCTCATCCAGTAGATCATGTTCTAGATAGAATTTACTTCTGTGATCAAGTACTTTGAAATAGTCAGTTACATATTATACATTAATTAAAGAAAGATCATATAGATAAGACTGTAGCATTTCCCTTTGAGATGTTGTAGAGGCAAAAAAGATATGTTTTCTACACTTTGTGACATAGATCAGCTTCTTACCCCCAGTAAAGCCGTCTAAGGATGTACAAGAAAAATATTTATGTTAGACTTTTCCTAGCCTTGTTCTGTTGTGGTTTACACATTGTTATGACAATGAGTAAAGCTGTCGCTTTTATTCTAAAATGGTTATACTGAAATATCAGTTAAAAAGAACTCTGCAACCTGAGTATGCATGATCAGTTTTTCCTGATACAGGCCTCTAGACTGCTGTACACCATTAGTGAAAATACCCTTTTCCTCCAGACAGAGCTGACACACAGTCAAGTGACAAACTTTCCCAGACAAGCTAGCTGAGCAAGTCTAGTAAGTCTGTCTTCAAAATCTGTACAAAGTGCTGAGTGGCTTTGATTAAGAGTTGAAAAACTTTAAATGGGTTCACTAGTCTCTCTCTAGTCAGCAGGTATATTTCTGGTTTATCGCCATGACATTTGAAATCAGGTAGACCACGCTTGTTAAGAGGTCTTCTTTGAAAGTTGAGTGACCAAACCTGTACTTCTTGTTGCTGGAAACTCACTGCAGGGTACTCTCATGATAGACAGGAATGTTTGGTCTTCAGGGATTGGTTTAGACTCATACATTGTTTCTTACAGATTCCGTAAATAGATCTAAGGTATGTATTTGATCAAAATATTCTTTCTTTCACTGAGAGAAATTACTTCTCCTGTCTAAAGGTGACATTTGCAGCACTGTGGCAGTCAAAAAGAAAAATGTGTTACCCTCTAGTGGGCTTAGTTGTGTCTTCTCACAAATTAATAAAGCAGAACTGAGAAATCACTCTTCAGTTGAAGGCAGCTTTTTCCCAGTCTCCCTGACGCTCTACCGAATGATATGCCAAGAAACGCAAGGACACGTTCCAATCATTTGCATGCTGGGCCTCTCCAGTGAAGGTTTCTCCAGTTCAAAAGACATACTCTCAGAGCTGCATTTCAGCTAATTATCTTCTCTAAATTTGATAGAATTGATTCAGTTTTAAGGTTTCATGTATAGTCATGTAGTTCACAGGCACCTGACTTAGCAGCTGGCCAGAGACTCCTGAGAGGAAGATGATCTTAGTTTGGGATTATGGTCTATCTTTTGCTTTTCCTGTGTGAAGGCTAAGCCAAGCTTGTATTTGCCATGCATACACTAACCTGATGTTTAGATTTGCTTTTAACTTGTATTACAGTTATAAAAAATTTAATACTATCATTCTACTTGTCGCTTGTCTTGTTATCTGCTTATTTTTGATGGCTCTGTTGTTTCCTCTTTAAAATGCCTTCTAAGCTACCTAGTTTACGACAGTAGCATTTTTCTCTTTGGTGGCTTTATATGAAATAATGGGTAAAAACAATTGTGAGAGAAATTTTAATAGAAATTAGAGATGAGTGGCTCCAGCAGTGAGGTTGATTCTATCCTTTATATTATCATTATGAATTTTATTCATCTTTGCCAGTATCTTAGAATAAACCTCTGTGAAGAGACCTCAAGAAGTCATCTATATCATTCTCCATACCTCAAAGAAGGATGAATTATACTTTATAATTTTTATATATTTGTATATATACTCTTGCAAGATTTTAAATTATGGTGGCTCCTCAGATAACTTATTCCAATGTTCTGCTATTGTTATGACTAGAAAGATTCCCCTAATGTCTAAGTCCTTTTTGCAATTCAAATCCATTATATTTGTACTTATCCACCTTTACTGTGGATTATTCCTTTTGATACCTTTTATATCTGAGAACAGCTATTGTATCCCTAACATGTCTTCTCCTTTTCAAACTAAGAACTGAAACATTTTTCTGTCCTTCCTTGTAGACCATTATTTTTCTCTCTCTTATCTTTTTCTTCTGCACTCATTAGATTGCTAATTTCTAGAGCTGCAGTGTACAAAAATGATAACAGTATTTCAACCAAAGCCATTGACTATTTTCTGTAGTTCCTGTTTATGCATTCATATATATATATATGTGCATACACATACATATATTTAGTAACAGGATGAAATTGTTGACTCATATCCATCTAATGACCTGTTATAAACACAGATCTTTTTCTGAAGAACTGCTCCTTACTTGTGTCCCTATAAAAGTATGGATGTCTACTGACAATCTCTGATTTGGCAAATTGAAATCTAGCCTTGGAACACTACTGAATTCAGTTCTGACTTCCTACATATAGTTTATGTTTATTTCAACTGGATCATTTTAAGAAGCATTACTGATAGATCCAGATCAGATGCCAGTGAAACCTTGTTCTGTGTATCTTTTTCTTTGGATAGTAAACAACAGGTAATTTTACTCTATCCACCTCTGTGGCCACTTCTTAGTGAAATAATCTAGAGATTGTTTTCCTAGCTTGCTTAGGAAAATAGACTGTAAAGAAATGTAAATGTTTTATTACATCCCAGCTATTTTAGCAGTTGCTTCTGTTCTGTTCACAATGCATGTTATCAGATTACAAAGAAAGGGAAAAAATGTATGGAACTTGTTCTTTTCAGTTCATGGTGATTGTTGTTTTCTTGCAGATACATGCAAATGTTTTGATTTTCTTCAGTATTTCTCTGAGAGCTGAAGGTAATTTGACTGATTTACAAGTCTTACCCTTTTTAATGAAGATCCCAGTTTATCTTTGTCCTGTCTTGCAATATAATGGACTATTAAAGATGACTGTTAGCAAATCTAAGATTGCTACAGCCAGATCTGCCTGTATATAGGTCAGAATTTGTCAGATTCAGCAGATAACTTTGATGTTTTTATATTGATTGCTTTCACAAAATATTCAGATGACAATCACAATAAATGCAAGTACAGTGGAGTAAGATAAACCCTGAATAAAGAAAGAGCAAGTTAGAGAGTACTTGGCAAAATTGAAGGCTTTTATAAATAATCTCTGACCTTTCTTTTTTCTATCAAAGTTGAGATCTTATCCTTTGTCTCTAATATTGTGTTAATGCTCCTTTTCTCTGACGTTAATTGCATTAACTCTCTGATTTAAACTGACCTTTTTATTTAAGATTGATGAAGACTTTGATTGCAAAGGAGCATTCAACACTGAGGCCCTTCTCAGACTCATTTTTGCTAGCTTTACTAGTCCAATAAATGAAGAACTATTACTAATCTTAGTCACTGTTCTATTGCCAATATAGAACATTGATTTGTTAATCTTGATGTCTCTTTATATTTGTGCCTTGGTTGTGGTTTTGGTTTTTTTTTTTAGTGTTAGGCTTTACAGGCTGTAAAATTTGTGTTCAGTACCTGTAGGTAGATCCTATGTTTTTCAATATTTCTTTCCTATCTCATAAAAAAAAAGGCAGATCTGATTCCATTCTGACACTGAATGAAGCCTCTGGTTTTTCAAATCTAGCACAATACATATACTTTATGCTATAACCCTACATTGTTGTATGCATGTGCAAAATAGATAAATCTAGACTATCAATAGTTATGCTAATTCAAAATATGAAGTAACAAATTGGTATTATCAGAAGCTTGGCACATGATCTCAGGGTAAATTCTTTGAAGGTAATGAATTTGATACTTTCTAGTTAACTGCTTTCAGATTTTAATTACAGATGTGATATCTCCTTATAGAAATGTAAAAAATTAAAGACTTTAGTACCATAATTTGTTTTAATATACAACTTGTCTAATTATGCTGCATATCTATCAATATATGTGTGTTTATACCATGCACCATGCATTTATGATATGCTTGTTTGGTCAAGAAGTTACACCCTTCTTAAAAGTGAACTTACGTTCTCATATTCAGGTTGAGCTTGAATTACGAGTGTTTTTCACAAAAGATTGAAAAAGGTTATCTCAGTTGTCTAGAACATAGTTATGAATTCCAGCTGACTGAACTCCAAGATATTTAAACAAACTCAAAAAGGAAAATAAAATTTGATTGTTGTGACAACAATCAAATGGAGTAGTTTTTGGAAAACAAAAAAGGCTCTTAAAAATGTTCCACTTCGCTCAAACTTTTTTGGGGAAAGTTTTGGTTTTGATTTTGTTTTGGTTTGTTTGTTTGTATTTTCACTATGCAACAACATTTAGAAATTAAACACAATATTCTTTTCTGTTTCTCCTTTACTTCCACACCTCCTCTTGTTTATTCCTTTCCATTTGAAAATGTGACAGGAATGATGAAAACACTGGAAAATGGTAAAAATGTGATGTTTAATCCTGCCTGAAAAGTAATAACTGGTTTTTAAATTTTAGGATTTTTTTTACTCATCTCTCACATCAATGTTTTCCATCCATTAACTAATTTATCAAGGAAGTTGGGGCTTCTCCGTTGCTCTAAGTCTTATATATAAAGTTCCCTTTCTAAAATTGATGCAAAGTTCTACGTTCTGTACTATGTTAGGAACTACATGCTTTTTAATATCAGGTTTAATTATGAGATCTTGAACAAAATATGTAGGTACTTTGTCAGATTTTTTTTTTTCATGAAGCCAATTTTTTTTTACAAAATCTATGAAATTTCTATAGGATGCTATAAATGAGCATAGGAATTTCTATTATAATTTTATAATCTATGTATTTTTATATCTTATACATGTTTTACATGTATAAATCCAAGTTAAAACTATGCAACACTGTTAATAGTTTGCTTGATAGACAAAATCAAGATTGGATTAATTGGATATGGATTAATGCATTTGTTTTCCAGTAGTGTCAAAGAGCACTGAGCATTAGAGCTACATTGTGCCAGTCACGCTAAAACCATTTGTCCTATTTGTTTTTTTTTTCAGTTGTGACACTTTGCTCTGACAATCAAAATGGAACAGTGAATCAAGAAGCCAACACAGGATAATAAATCATCAAGAAGGAAAGAGAAATTTGTCTTTTCATGGATGGCGTTCCGCACAGATGGAATATAGAAAACTATAAACATCTACTGGAAAATGGAGTTTTGGAATAAGTTGCTTATTATTGGAAGGCTTCCTATTGCATTCAGCAATTAGAGATTATCTAGATAAACTGATTAAACAGAAAATAATTTGTTCCTTTCACACACATGGAAGAAATTGCAAATAATTCTTCTTTACATAATGAAAAACTAGCAAATGAGAAATATATTATTATAAATAATCTCTTTTATCACCCACTAGGTGGGAAACACATTATTTTACTATCTTTCAAAATGAGAAGAATAATTATTTGATAAGATCAATTTCCATTACTTATCTCATCCTGTAATTATCATGTATTAGTTTTACAAGTGATTATGGAGAAGTTGGTTAATCTAAGCAAGAAATCAATAATTCAAACCAATAGTTAAATTTCATGAGCTGCTTCCATATTGGTGTGGACACACAGGTAGTGACTTGTTTAGTTTATTTAATATATCATCCAACATAAAGTGTATTCTACAGTAAACACATTACCTAAAATAACATTAGGGCACATGAACAATTGTACAGGCAGAAGACTGGGTGAATACAGAAGGAAATGCATTATTTACAAAAGCATAATGTAGCATCTGTTAACAGACTTAGAGCAAACTTCTTTTCCTGCTGGTTTGGAACCACCAAGTATTTTGGCTTAAAGCTGAACAGTGGTTTTCTTTCCTTCCAAGAGGCTTGTTCTTCACAGTGAGTCTGTACATTAGAATCACTTTAAAGAGTAAATCTATAGAAAAAAATGAAATTTGAACCTCACAGCTAGCAGGAAATATTTGCAAATGCAAGATCTCATGAGCAGCTCAAAAAAACAACAACAACAACGACAACAACAACAAAAAAAAACCCAGAAAATAAATGTGATCTGATGATTTGTCTTTTTCCCCCCCCCTATTTTTATTTGGAATTTATTTATCTTAATGCAACACCAATTTTATCTAGATTTATTTTTAAAAAAATAGAGATTTTGCTTCTATTTCTGTGAAAGTCAGCTGTTACACAATCTGATCTTCTGTAACTGAGCCAGGATGCTTTATATGTCGCAGTGTCACCTATGGGGATTAAGCATTTTCTTAGCTCTGGCTTTCATTCAAAGCAATAGGAGATGGATTCTGAGTCATGCTGATTACCCACAAAATACAGCCAGTCTTTTTGATTCAACCTTTTAATAAGCAATTAAGAAAGTTTTTAGCAAAATCTATAAATAAAATAAACTTTGAAAAAGTTCTTTTCTATTGACAATCAACAGTTGACTCTATACCGTTTACAGGGACACAGCATAAAATCTGCTGTAACCTTTTTTCATTACTTTGAGCGGCCAATCAACTAGTACTAACATGTGGCAATGTTACAGTTTCTTCAGCATTTTTTTTTCTGTTATTTTTTCAGGTATAAATTGGACTACGTGTAAGAGTATGCAGTAAATGAGTGATATCCCATTTAATGTCTTTTTGACAACTCTTACCCTCTGTAGGAACAAATGCTGCACTAGTGCAAATGCTCAACAATTCAGTTTTTCCAAAGTGTGACAAAAGATATTGATATTGGTGATAAACATTATTACATGGTATTCTATACTAAATATTTCATTTTTTCTTTTAGGGAATCTACTGGAAGAAAGAGGGTTGCATGTTCACATAGCACATAACATTTCTGAATAATTAATTTTAATTGTCTTCTATGTATCTTAAATTGCAGGTGATCTGATGGCATGTGATTAGATGATTTAAGAGAAAGTACAGTATTTCAAAAAGGACAAATGTTTGGTGCTTTGCTTGTTTTGTTGTATTGTTGGTTTTGGTTTTTTTTTACCTTAATTAATCTGTATTGAATATACAAATGCATTTCAGAATTCTTTTAAAGTGTTGTCACAGAATGATCTCTAAGGAGTCCTCTGTTCCAAATCAGATTTGTTCTTGTGTAATTACTGCGAGCCATTGTTAAGGCAGAGATTTGAATTCCAGGGAATACAGGGCTTTTAGGTGAGGGCTGAGCCCCATCTGTGTTAGATAGCACAAAATCCTTGCTTAAACTAAGGTATCATACCATTACTGTAGAGTGTTCTCTTCTGTAGAAAACAGAGTAATATTTGCTTAATGGAAAAGAGTGATTTTTGCAAGAGTTTTTTTAAACAGAAATTTAAAATTTAATCCTTCATTGAAGATTTGCAATATCAATTGTAGTTTTTGCATAACATTCCATTTTTACCTTTAAAAGGATTGGTTGAAGCAAAACATATGACATGATTCTTTTCTTTCTGTTTAAAAGTTTAAGTTTTGCATATATATGTATATCGATGTTTGTTCATAATTGTTCTTTCCATGCAATCAATTTGAGTACTTAGACGTAAGAGGCCCTCTCCAAAGCCCCTCTAATGCTGATTTATTTGAAATCTGGTTTAGAACAATTAAGAAAATGTTGGAAAATCAGTTATGGATAACAGTATTAAAATAATCATTTAAAAGAAAAAGGTTAGAAAAACACAAAAGCTAAATACTGAAAATATATTGTTGTTGGTTTTTTCCTTCTGTTGAATTAGGTTTAGGTTGGAAAACAAATGTCATCCAGAAGAATACAGGCCATTGGATTGTGTTTTTCACTACAGATTTCTCTTGTGCTAACCCAAAACTTCCCTCCCCCATCTCATTTATGGCAAACAGAGTCCTGCCAGTTTGGTGGGATAGTGAAGACTAGAACTTGAGTCTCTTTCAACTCAATGAGGACAAAAAGTACTGAAAGTGGAAGCATTTTATTTTCATATTCTGCTCAACGTATTATTTCATCCATGAGTTTACTAGTTTATAAAAACCTTCTTTTTGTCCTTCTTGTCTTTAAAATAGATGTAAATATTTAAAATAGATGTTGTCATCTGAAAATTTACACCTCAGTGCATTCTCAGTGTAATACAATATTTACCATAATATGTCAGTCTTCTTCCATGTATCTATGGAAACCATCTACAATTACAGTATCAGAATCCTTTAGCATAACATGTTGATATAAAGGCTAAGTCTTATATATAAAATGAATCTACAGTGCTCTTGACATCAGCAAGGGAGTGATTTTAGATTTGGATAAAATTATTTGGCATTTTCTTGTTAAATGTCAATTTCCATATCTAAAATTTTGAGGAGAGAAATTGTATCCTGCTCCTGATTTTCATCAAGTAATAAGGTCCCTTAGTAACTTGCAGTATACCTCCTATGCTGCAGTTGTGTCATATTCTGCATGCTTCGTGTCATTCCTAGCTAAAATTTGCAAAACACTTACAGTAATAAAAATGTATTTGCAAGCCCTTTTTATAATTGTTTATTAACATAAACTCTCCAGAAACTTCATAATTTTATAATCATGGTACATTGTATCCATTTGTTTGCTTGCTGTAAGTCTGTGTTATGTTCCTTTTAGAAGAAGTCACACCGACAGCATGGAAATTGGGGAATAAAATGGATTATTTCTTGTTTGGAGAACTAGTAATCATGGACAAAATAATCAAGAGAAGCTGGAGCTGGGAGAATAGGAGTATTAGATTTATTTAAAGATTAAAACATGTAATTTTTTTTTTGTGTCTACCTAAGGCATGCATATATTAACATTATCTAAGCTTCCTTTGTAGTCAATGGAGAAGTAATCAATACAATCAGTGGAACTTAGAGATCTATAAAGTCAACCTATTGGTCAACTGGCTAGACTTGTTGCTCAGACTTGGAGTCTATTTCAGTGTCAGTTTTCACTCTCTAATCTCTCTACACTTTAATAGCACTGCTCTCCAAAATGATTCAACGGTTACAAATAGGACCAAGAAGAAAGGCAGAGATAAGATTTTAATGCCTGGCAGAATGGTGGTATAAAGAGGAAGGTGTCAGCTTCATCAGAAGCTGGGAATTTCCAGCAAAGAAGCAGCAGCCTGTTTAAGCAATTGTTAGTAAAGTTCTCCACAGAGGATCGCACAGTCAGCCAACACGCAGCTGAGGAACATGTCTCAAAGGGGAAGTCAAGATAATTCTGTATCTTCAGGTGAAAGGTAAGTCAGTGGATAGAAATAATCAAACAGACAAGGGGTAGATAAATGCATTTAAAAAAAAAAAAAATTGAGACAGGAAGTGTGGTACACCTGCTTTTATACAAATGTTAGAAGCTTAAGAACTAAGACAAGAATACTAGTATGTTATGGCCTAAATGAAGGCAATGCTGAAATCAGAAACTTCATGGAAGGAAAATTATAATAATGGAACAGTATAAAATCAGGCTATAAAATATATAGGAATTATAGCATAAAACAGACTGGTGGTGAAGTAGAAGTGTACATTTAAGAGTTCCTAGAATTAAGCCAAATTAATAAACTTACCACTTCAAGTACCAGAATCTTCCTGAGTTGAAATCCCAGGCATAAACAAGAAGAGTATAATAGTCTGTCTATATTTCCACCCGGACAACTAGAGAGGTGAGGCTGACTGCTATATCCCAAGATAGGTCAGAGAGAGTAAGAAATAAATAGGTGAATTTGATTACTCTATGGACAAAGGCCAAATCACAACATGAACCATAGCTTATATTTTCAGGTGATACCAGTAATTGTTTAGTAGAATAGCAGGCTTGCAAACCTACAGGAAGAAAAACAGCTCTTTATTTGACTCAATAAAGTGCAGGATCTGGTTCAAAACCTCGTGGAAGCACCATCTGTAAGAGCCACCATAAGGTACTTAGATACAGCATCCCTACAGGAGTATCAACAGCCAAAGATTTCACTGCTAAACTTTAATAAGAACTAGGTGAAAATGAGGACTCTTGTTAAAAGGAAGCTAAAGAGGACAGCTGCTTCAAAGAATTACACGCTTTCAGGCAGTGCAGAAACTACTGAAGACTGTAGTGGTAACAGAGCGTCAGTTCACACCACCTATTATGAAAGACCTGAGAAAGTGTAAAAGGTCAGCATGAGTGGCTAAATGCAAAAGGGAAAGGTTATTAGTAGCAAAAAGCATCTGAACAAAGAAAAAGATAGTGAAATCTGATAGATGAAACGTAAACATAGGCCAAAAAAAAAAAGAATTTTGTGAAAAGCTAAGTTAGGGAATCAAAATTAGTTCTAACTTCCTGCAACATGAGGACAAAAAAGTGCACCAGAATCTGTAAACTCTGTGGACAGAGAGCGTAAAATAAATCCCCAGAAAGGATTATGATGCTACAGAGAAGGTAAATTCATTCTTTACATGAGTATTCACCATAGAGATGGGGAGAGTGCCGAACCAGAACCTTTTCATGAAGAGAACCCAGAGAATCTGAAATTGAACTAACAGATTTAGAAGAGTTACAAATGAGTAGAATTACCACTACCCAGCCACTAAGAGTGGGTGGCTGTTGTGGGTTGACTCTGGCTGGATGCTAGGTGCCCACAAAAGCTTCTCTATCTCTGCTGCTCCTCAGCTGAAGAGGGGAGAGAAAATACAACGAAAGGCTTGTGGGTTGAGATAAGAACAGGGAGATCACTCACTAATTACTTTAATGGGCAAAACAGACTCGACTCAGGGAAATTAATTTAATTTACTGCCAATCAAATTAGAGTAAAGTAATGAGAAATAAAACCAAACCTTAAAACACCTTCCCTTCACAACTCCGTTCTTCCTGGGCTCAACTTCACTCCCAGTTTTCTATACCTTGTCCCTTCAAGTGAAGCAGGGGGACAGGGAATGGGGGTTGTGGTCAGTTCATTACATGTTATCTCTGATGCTCCTTCCTCCTCAAGGGCAGGACTCCTCACACCCCTGCTCCAACACGGGGTCCCTCTCACGGGAGACAGTTCTCCATGAACTTCCCCAATGTGAGTCCTTTCCACAGGGTGCAGTCCTTCAGGAACAGACTATTCCAGTGCAGGCCCTCCACAGCGTTACAAGTCCTACCAGCAAACCTGCTCCAATGTGGGCTCCTCTGTCCATGAGTCCTGTCAGGAGCCTGGTCCAGTGCAGGCTCTCCACGTGGTCACAGCCTCCTTCAGGCATCTGCCTGCTCTCACATGGGGTCCTCCACAGGATGCAGATGGATCTCTGCTCCACTGCTAATCTCCATGGGCTGCAGGAGGACAGCTTGCCTCACTATGGTCTTCATCACAGGCTGCAAAGAAGTCTCTGTTCTGGTGCCTGGGGCATCGCCTCCTCCTTCTTTTCTGGCCTTAGTGTCTGCACAGTTGTTTCTCTCACATATCTTCACTCATCTCTCTGGCTGATGTTCTGCAGGATTTCTTTTTCCCCCTTCTTAAATATATTATCACAGATACACTACCACCATCACTGATTGGCTCAGCTTTGACCAGCAGCAGGTCCATCTTGGAACTGCCTGGCATTGGCTCTGTTGGACATAGGGACAGCTTCTAGCAGCTTCTCACAGAAGCCACTCTCGAAGCCCACCCTCCCCGCCCCAACCAAAACCTTGCCAGTTGAACCCAGTGGCATTCACCTGGACAACACAACAGGCTTTCTAGGATTTCAAGGACAAAACAGGTGAATTGCTAACAGTTATATCTAACCTTAGAGTATAATGTTGATGACTGTCCTTGTGTTCTTCATGTTTGGTGGGGTTTGTACAAGACACCAAACTTCAGAAAAAGGTTCCAGGGACTCTGTATGCCTTGTATCTTCTGTGATTTGTGCAATCCCCTCCAGAACCAGTATAAACTTCTTGCATTTACCACCTTCTCTTAGCAAGGAGTTCGACAGATCTGCTGCCTGTTGTACGGGAAAAAAAAAAAAACAAAAACAAAAATAAAAACAAAACCAACACCAAAGGAAAAAAAAAAAAGCCCACCTATTTTTCTTGTTTTAAAGCTTAGTGGAATGAAGTATATGTCCCACCACTATAAAATATTTCCAAATATAGATATAAACTATATCCTTTTGAAATTCCAATGAACCACCTCCCCATCATGTACTTTTTTTTTTTTAGTATTTATTTGTTTTCCTTATTAATATGAGAAAAAGACTGAGTAATGTACTGGTTGCAAAGTATACTTTTATTTAAATGGATTCCAATTCAGTCGTACATATTTAATAAAAACAGGAAAGACAGACCTGTAGGAAAAAAGTTTATGAGAAGTATGGTCTCTTTTCAAAGGATGATAAAGACTTTGATGTACAAATAATGTAGCACTTTCATCTTTTTCCTTTTTATTTTTTTTAATTAGACATTCACTTTTTTGAAAGTTATATATTGCTGTAAGCCAATCTTTTAAAGAATCTAGCCTGATTAAGGGCAATATGCTAAGTCCTACTTGTAAGTGGCATTAATGACATTGCCTTCCTTTAAGTGTAGTCTTTGTGTTCAGGGAGATGTACAAAATAAGAAAAAAAATGTCACATAACTGGAATTTATTGTTTGCTTTGACATTCACTTTGATGCATATCACAAAACTGGAGTAATAATCTAATTTTAATGTAAATTTTGGAAACAGTAGCTCAATACACGTACAGTCTATGTGTGGTCATATACCAAAGAAAGTGTATGGCATGTATATCTGTGCACGGAGCACATCATTGGTTGAAAAAGGTTTGTACACAGAGCTGTACTATACCAATACTTCTTGAAATACCAGACTAACACGAGTTCTTAAGATACACCTGCAGAACAAATGTGTTGGATATTGTACTTCCATTTCAAATGTGAGTGTGTATGTGTATAAAGCTATATAAAAATAAATGTTTTGCAGGAGATCTTTGTCTACTTATAGCTAAAGGTGTATTGACACCCTATGATTTACAGACTCACCCTTCACGTATTAATCCGTCTGCCAAAGAAACCCAAACTATTCTAAAAATACTTTTTCACTTCCCCTCCTTCCAATATCATCTTTGTATAATTTATTTGGATGATATCTAAGTTTCCTCCACATAGAATATCTTTTATTTCCTGTTAACAAAATTGAGAATAATTTATTGGTTCTGACTCAGGTGCCTTTGACCTGTTGCATTGAGAACTCAGCTAAACTGAGTTTTTTAATCTGATCCATTGTCTCACCTGGATTTACTGTATTTTTGGCCATAGAAGTCACTAAATATGATGGTATCAAGTTTTTGTCTTATTCTATTTTCTGCTGAGAGAAAAGCAGATACAGTTCATAAGGTGTCTTCTGCAGAGCTATAGGGAATGTCCAGTCAAGGTATGGGGTGAAAAGGTAGTATGATGGTAAATGCTTTGTTAATCTCCATCTAAAAATTATGTGTTCTGAAAATGTACTTATAGGACTGATTCTTAACAATATTTTTGTTCCAGTTTTTTTCAGAAATATTACCTTAAATAATTACCCCTATTATATTTGCTGACACTGAAACTGTTACATATTTCAGAATTTTGATCTTGTTCTAACTCAATCAAATCCTTTTTTACTGTAGTGGTTGGATTTTAGCTATCCTCAAAATTTGAAGTGATGGTCAGAAAAGTGATTTTCAGAGCAGTTTATGTATTTGTAATGTAGTATGTACTCCCTCTTCATGGTTCTCTGTATGAACAATGATTAATAAAAAATGATAAAACATCAGCAGTGCTTGAAACAGTTAATGGGTTTCACAATTTTTGAGCTAGAGAGGTTTGGTTCAGCAATAATTTTTAGGGCAACATTTTTTTACTTGTGCTTTTTGAAGAAATAAAATACAGAAGTTGTGATGATTAATATACGTTCTTTATCTTTATTTTGAAAGTCATTAAATAGATGTTACATATGCATTTTTTACATTATCTTATATTCTAATATTATTAAATACTAATTTTTTCATATATTCATTTAGTTTATTTCTGAGAGAACATTCATCATTGATCATAGTTTCTTATGTTAACTTACTCCTGTGCAAGAGGATGGGGTTTTTTTCACCACAGATTAATGGTTTTAAAACAGAGGGAGTTAGATTTTGATTAGAGATTATGAAAAAAATTTTTACACTGAGAGTGGTGGAACACTGGAACAGGTTGCCCAGAGGTGGTGGATGCCCCATCCCTGGAAACATTCAAGGCCAGGTTGGACGGGGCTCTGAGCAACCTGATCTGGTTGGAGATGTCCCTGGTCCTTGCAGGGGGGTTGGACTAGATGACCTTTAAAGGTCACTTCCAACCCTAACGATTCTATGATTGCATGATTGTATGATTCTATATTTGCAATCAGCTTAGATCATATAATCTTTTAAATCATCAATTCATTTTTAAAGTAATGACCACCATCTGTTTGGTGATCACACTTCATCAGCTCTGAAATATAGAAGAGAAAGAGAATTATTTTGCTTTGCAGTAAAAGTAAAAAGTCTGTATGCTTATTGAAAGCACAATATTTGTTCTCTGTGTCAGGTGGATTTTTAAAGATGTAAAATCTGTATTATCTGAAAAATATTTGGCTATGATTTTCCCTCAAAAGAAACTCTAGAGGATCTGAATCTGTTCTGAAGAAGTAACTAAACTTCAAATGACATTCTTGATGTATTGTATTCACTGCTGTACATATTGAACAAGCTGAGATACTGTAAATTGCAATATGTATTTCACTGTCATTTTTCCATAGAAATTTGTGGCGTATGACACATTTTGAAGCTTTCTGTTATTCTCTGAAATAGTAGTCAGCAACAGCATTCTTATAGAGTTCATTGGTTTTACTACTTCACTTCATCTGTTTACCTTCTATCTCTAGATCAGCTCTTTGACAGATGCCAGAATTTATATATGTCAGTTCAGGAACAAGAAAGGGAATCACTAGGGAATTTATTTCTAGCTTTGAAAGATAAATCTGTTGAGGTTAAGAACCTGACTCTGATTGCTTAAGTTTTATTTTCTTTTAATGAATTTTCCCTAAAAACCAGGTATTGATGGATTTTAAGAAAAACACAAAGGTTGCTTTGGATAACTGTAACCCTTATAGTACAGTAAAATCAACCATACAGTATCTTGTCATACTTTATTTTGTTCTTATCTATATTTGAAGACCATAAAGAGAAGGAAAAGTGAACAAAGGATCTTTTGTAGAACTTTAAAATTAATTCAGAGTGGGTGCTTGGTTGTCATGTATAATCTCTGCTGCTAAAGAAACATCCGTTCAGATTTTTATTTTACAGTGAATCTTCAGTTTCAGAGAGGAAAAGTTTTCCAGTCAGAATATCTGCTGAGTAATTGGTGTCAACCAGGCTTACATGAAGCAAATATGTACAATGGGATTTCTTTTTGTGAATCTGTCTCTGTTCAGATAAGACTTTACTACCCTGCGAGGATTTCTCTTGTAATTAAGGTTCATACACCTAATCCAACAAGATTTGGCATACAGGGAGTGTTGTCACTCAACTAAATGATACTTTCAGAAGTGTCATAGATATATTATGTAAAAGTGTTGTTTTTCACAGGGTTGATTTGATTTTCAGTAGAAGTTATGTGTAAACTCAAAATAGCATTGGCCTGCATTTGCTACTTTCTCATCCTTGTTAGTTCATAAATTCTTTTGAATTGCTATACTATAAATTACTTTCTTTAACTTTTCGTTTCATCTCAGAGGATGGGAAGGATTCTGTACAGGTAAATCAACAGAGTATATACTGATAATGAGAACTGCAACAGGAAATAATGAGTCACCATTAAGGTCTTTTGAGAATTAGTTCTAAGCAGTACAAATTCAGATACCAGCTTGGTTTATATTTAGTAAATTGCTTTCCCAGCATAATCTAAAACATTCCTTTAAGCCATAACAATCTGAGGAAGAAGGGTTGAACAGATGGCAGTGAGAGGTCATAGACTGAAGTAATGCCATCAAATATTTTCAGTCTTTCAGCACATCTTTGAGAAACACCTGTTGATACAATTGGTTTTGTTCTCATTAAACTTGTGCATTAATAAGAATGTGTATTTTGGAGGAGCGTTGCAAGGAGTGATACCATTATTTTTATATAAGAAGGTGACTTTGCAGAATTAGGAATTTCCTGTGAAGGAATTAAATAATTTCCAATGATCTGCTAGAATTTGTTTCGCTTTGCCATCTCTAACGAAACAAGCCCTAACAATTTTTTTCATTTTTTTTTCTATTTTGCAGATCACACATTATCAGACATTTATGACAATCAAGTATTTTTTCTTACTCAGTATATCCTGATAAAATAGCCATGGACAACCTCAAGAAGAATATACAATGTGATAAAACCTTAGAGTTGAATGAAAACTACATTCCTTTAGCTTTTTTTAGACTCCAGTGCTTTAACATCCACAGATTTCACCTTTGCCTATGAGTATGTTAAGGGTTAAGTTCAAAATCAATACCAACAACATCAGTTAAACAAACTTTCTCTACTTCCTTCTTACTTCATAGATAATATCTCTTTCTCCACTGTACTATGTAGAATGTTTAAAAGATTTGGCAGGCAGGTGCAGGCACCCCCAGTCATTCATTGTATCATGGGTTCTGCGCTCTCCAGACTTAGACATGCATCAAAATCCCTCATCTGATGTGTTTTGCACATTCTGTCTGTGTGTTGTATCAGTATTAGTAACATTTGCTCACTCCAAAGATATGAGATTACCTTTCTCAGTTTGCTGGTAATTTCTTTCAGAGTACTTAACACTCTTGAGTATCTTTTTTTTTCTTTCTCTTCTCCTGTGTGAAACTGCAGGAGCCCTGAGGGGAGAGCAGGAGGAGGGCAGGAGGGGCTCCGGGCGCCCCGGCAGAGATGCCCCCGCAGCCCTGGGAGAAGATCATGGCAATGCTGGTTGTCCCCCTGCAGGCCTTGGAAAGGCCCCTGGCTGGGGCTGGGGCGGGGAAAAGTGTGAGGAGGAAGGGGCGGCAGAGAGGAGCTGCCAGCCCCCCATCCCCTGGTTGCTTGAGGGAGGAGAAGGTAGAAGAGTCAGGAATGGAGGAGTGAATTTGAGTGTGGAAAGAAGGGAGTTGGATGGAGGGAAGGTGTTTTAAGGTTTTTGGCTTTATTTCTCACCATCCAAATATATTTTTTAAATTATTTAATTTAAAAGTATTTAATTTAAAATATTTAATACATTAAATTAATTTTCCCAAGTTGAGCCTGTTTCGTCCCTCACAGTGACTGGTAAGTGATCTCCCTGTCTTTATGTCAGCCCATGAGCTTTTCCATTTTATTTTCTCCCCATGTCCTGTTAACGAGGGGGAGTGAGAGAGTGCCTGGGTGGGGGTCTGGCAGCTGTTCAGGGTCATCCTGCTGTGAATGTTACTTTTCTGTGGAACGTGGAAACCACAAGACTTCTTTCTGTAGATGTATTTGGATTGCATATTCTTTGTCTCTTCAAGGTAGCAGAGGATAGTAGTTTTCATACCAGTACTAGTTTGCTTGGAGAAGGACACTTCAGCATTTAGTTCCTCAGCAAGGCAGTTGCCAGGACACCATCCTTGGTTGTCCAGTAAGACTACTGTGCTCAGTAGCCTTTTTTCTCTGCTGCTGTATCTGGAGAGAGATTAAAACTAGTTTATCTGTTAGTTACCCCACAAGCTTTCCATCTTTTCCCGGCCATTATCTTTGTCTGCATTGAGCATGTTCCTGTTTCTGGGCCTCTGGAGAGAAAGGACGAACCAATGCATTTTGACCCAGTATGTGGTTGGGATTCTTCCATACCACACAGAGGATATCCCCATCAGGAAACAGCTGGCAGGATGTGCTCCCTTCATGCCAACTCCAATTCAAATTAATTGTATAGCTCAGAAGCAGCTATAAAAGTCACTAGGAAGAACAAATTAATGTTATAATAAAAGTGTCAGGTGAAAAATTCAGCCCCTTTGAAAACAAAAGCTGACTGATTATGACAATGCTCAGCGATACGAACAGTTTCTGTAGTATAGGGTGCTTGACTGTTAGTTTAGTATAAACATTGCAGCCACCCCCCTTAACTTAAAATGATCATAGATGATTTTAAAAACACTTTTCAGATAATTTCTGCTGTCAGCTAATTCCCTGAATACGCTATTTTGGCACAAAGGTTATTAGTTGTAAAAGGAGAAAAAATAAGATTGATGAGATTAAATGAAGCAGTTAGTATGCTTCTATCTAAACATTTGTACAGAATGATCAAGTCATTGGTACTGCCATTACACAAAGTATTAAAGCTCTTACCTTACCATTTAACCTAAGGAAATGTTGAGTAATTCTAGAGCGAATGAATGGAGAAGATAAAGCGGTTTCCTAGTTTATTAACGTTGCTTTCAAAAATTACGTAGAGCGCTAATCATTAATCTATAGTGACTTCCCTCGCCCCCCAATTTAATTGAAGAAACTGTACGTATTTTAATGTATGAGACATTTAGGAAGGAGACTACCTATTCTTAAAATGACATATCTTTACTATTACACTGATCTGCTAATGGATACTATATCCTTTATGAAAATCTAAAAATAAATATCACATATTCTAGGCTTCCATTTGACAAAAGCTTATTGGACAATAACAACCACAGTTAATGTTAACTGTATTTATTTATAAATAAATGATGCTTTGTTTTGTTTCAATGTAAAACATCTGCTACATTTATTTCCACTGTAAAATATTCAGAGACAAAGTCTGTCCACATTTGCATCCAGATAATGTCTAACAGAAGTTTTTCAGTTTGTTTTATGTAACTGGAAAAGAAATAAAGGTTTTGAGTTTTATGGTGAACTCAGTACTGTGAGTGAAGCTAAAGGAGAACAGTCTAATCATGCAGAGCAGTTAGAATCAAGGCCTATTATAACTCAGTTAACAGCTTAAGGTATTATGTTTATAGGTTTTGCTATTGGACTTAGAGGAGTATTGGTACATGAGGTTTTAGCAGTGAGAGGCTCTCAGGGGTGTAACACAGGCTACATACACATTACAAGGAGAGGATCTCGATATCTTCAAGGACCCAGTCCTGGAACAGAATGAACAAAAAAGAAACTGTCATATTGGCAATACCCTCCACCCCATCTCCACCATGTTCTCTTATAGTACTGTAAATGAAAGATTATTCTTCATATACTAAGAAATATCCTTCTGAAGGAGGGGATAGAGATAAATAAAGCAGCAGTCAAGAAGGAAAAGAGAGCTCCACCTGTGGAGCACAAATCTGCTATGGTCAGACTCATCTTGAATCTTTCTGTGCGAGGTTGCTTAGGCAATGCTGAGAGGCTCAGCTCCTGTGCTCCTGCACAGAAACATGATACTGTCTTGCTGGTTAGCTGGGAGACCTACTTGTTGTAAGTAATGATAGACACATTTAGAAGAAATATAAGAAAACATAGTCTTCCAGAAGAACTTACTGAAACAGTATCTCTTAGGATATAATACAAGAGTTTGTTTGCACTTGTACAGAAAAAAAATTAAATACAATTAAATATGATGACTATAAGCTCAGTCTTCAAAACCTTGGCTGAAGTTTCTTCAGGAAGAGTTAAAAGTGTGTCACTGACAAGATCTGTTATTCTCATCTCCTGTCCTTTAGTATATGTGTCAAAAATGGACCTGTTGAGGCCCCGATTTGGAAAAATAATACAACATAATCTGAAGTTCCATTGACTGTAATGTGAAATGTGCATGTTGATTAGCTAATGGAACCAAATATAGATTCTGATGAGACTTAACATGTTCTTGAGTGCTTTTCTGAACAGAGGTAAATTTTTCAACAAGCAAAATATTGCTTGCTAAGCAACTTTAAAGACCTGCTGCAGTCTTGCTGCTATTTTGAAAATGAAAATGTTTGGTTTAGTAGGCCCTAGAATAGAATAAATCAGTATATCAAAGAGAAGGAAGCATATGAATATCAGTAATGAAAATTAAATGGCTGTGTAATTTGCAGTACTTATCAAACTATAAATATATTCAGTTAGTTTATGGATTTATCTGTTCATATCCGTTGTCATCTATTCCATCTACTGAAAATTCATCCTAAAGAAATATTTTTCTTTTATTATCATATAAAACAAGGTGAGGAAGTGATATGAAGATTATTAAACAAAAGCTCTAGGAAATAAAAGGCATAAATATGAGGATTCAGCATTCCACTCTGGAAAACTATGACATCAAAGCTTCTCTCACAGCTTCCCCACACCAAGCTTTACAGATTTTTGTACTCAAAAAAAGCAAGTGAGTGCGGGGGCCTGTGACAGATCATCTATCAGCAGCGACTGAGTGAACCCTAAGGTGAAAGAAGAGTGTTATATCTTACTGTAGCACTAACAAAGTAAAAGTGAAAGGACACTTGTCTACTCATGGTATTCAGTGACGTAATGATGTGTTCTGAAAGTTGCAAATGAAGTTGGATCAAACCTTTAAAGACTGCTAGCTAAGCCATAAACCATGATTGCAATTCAGTGGTTAGGAACCAATTAAGTGTATTGCACTTGAGGCAAAGAATGAAAGAATAAGTTACTATCAAATTTCAATGCATAAAACAACCTCACTGTTCAGCACATTTGCTTTCCAATCTTAAAGTAAAACATACCAAAGACAATTAAGAACATTCTGAATGCAACCAGGTGTAAATACACTTGAATGCAATTACCAAATGAAATGATTTAATATCAGCAAAAGTATGAACAGTCACTTAATCTAAGCCATGCAATCAACCTTTAGGGCTGCTTAATGCTAATAGAGTTGGTAGTCAAATGCCTTTCTCAAAATAAAATCTTCAGTGCTCAAGGTCTGATCCTGATATCCCCCTGTTATGATAAAATGACTAATCAGTATAATTTTATAATATGATTTTTGAAAATTAAATAACAATATGAGATGATTATTGCTAACTATGGAACTGTAGTCACATAGGTTAAATTTTATATGAAATCTATTTGTCCTTAGAGAGAACGGGGAGTCTTAGAACAGTTACAACATCTCATTTGTTAGAAGTCAGCCTAGCATGTCTGGGGTAATTAAGAAAGGAGGTAAAACAAAGGTAGGCCTCAAACACCAGCTGTGGAGATAGGCCCTGAGCCATCACTTTGGAGCCAGAAAATCAAGGAGCAACGCAACCTGTTCTCAAGACCATATATGGAGATTTTAAGGAGGGGTTCGACCAACGAATTTGAGGAGGGGGCGCTCTGACAACCCCCAAGACCACCAGAAGACCCTCGACTCAAAAGACTGAGCATGTGCAAGTGGGTGGGGAATATTATAATGATTATTATGAAATCTGATGATTATGTATTAGTGTTTCGAAAGTTATTAATGATTATGCATGAAATCACTAAATATATTCTGTCCAGATTTTCAGACTGGCATGCACACTAGGTGGGGCGATCCCCCGTGCATCTGGCGCCGCGATAAAGAATGCCTGCTTCTTAACGCTACATTGGTGTTAAGGAGTTTGATTCCTGATTTTGGTGACACCCCAAGCACACGAACATTTCGGCACTGACTTCAATTATAAACAAACTCACCTCTTTGATCTTTATGAGTCACTGTTAGAAATACCTAGTAAAGTATAGGATGTTCAGACCCTGGCTGCTAGACCCTGCTCTGATGCTCCTGGCCCCAGGGAGCAGCTGGTCCCCACAGCATCCTCGTATTTAGGATGCTTGTGGCTGCATGGACAGGCAGATAATAATAAAATCTCCTGTGGACTCATGCTCTGAGTTAATATTTCTTAGCATTAAAGTTCTGCTAAGACAACTTGTTTCTTACAGTTTGACTTTTGTCTCTTCTTTAGTCAGTGTTCACTAATTAGCAATATGCATTCATTTTGTGACATTCTTTTTGGCTTTCTTGTCTTTCTTTCTGATAAATAAATACCATAGCTAACAACCTAGTTAACTGGGATTCTTCTTCCTCTATCTTCTCTTTTCTATTTCCCTCACTGCCCACTTTAAGCTCTGAAATCCCACTTTTTACTACTGTCTCCAGTCTGTGAACCAATTGTACTACTTAGAGACTTCTAGTTGAAAGAAATTAAATTAGAATCACACTCTGGGGTATCAGTTCTTGTAATATGGAAGCTTCTCTTCAAGAGCCACAGAAGTGATAATTGACGTAAAATATTTCCTTGTAGAGAGGAAATTTTCAATGAGAGAACTAGGTTTCTGTTTAAAGACTTTCCAAGATACTTCTATAATGAACTAGAATTCTAGAATTTGTTTAGGTTTTCTTAGTTTTGTTGGGCTTTTTTTTGTTTTTTTTTGTTTTTTTTTAGAGGGAGCAACTAAGACATTTTAGAAATGTAGAAATTAAGTGAAATGCAGTCTTGTTTCTCATTTTCCACTTTAACTGTGGGCTCAAATGGCAACATGCAGATCTTGAATACCAGTTACAGATAAAGTGTCCTAATGCTTTTTTTTGGGCTTCAGGTTCCAGGTCATAGTTCTGCACATCACAAAATTAACTTTATTGGCAAAATCCAGAAGTAAATCTAGATTCAATCTTGCTATTCCAGAATACCAGGATGTGTGGCTTGTGCTCATCATTGAAGCCATTTTTTTCTCTAGTCTAATATCCCCCAAATACTATGACTTTCAGGAATTGTAGCCTCACAAATAATCTCTGCAATGCCTTTTGAGAGCATGTGCAGTTGTACCTCTGCATAAGCTTTCCCTAGTGTGCACTCACTAGGCTGTGCTATTTGTTCAAACTCTTATCTAAAACTTTTTCTTGGTATGCTGGAGTTCGTCTATTACACACTCACAGTACTATACAACTTAAAATTATCTTAAATCCCTAGATAAGTCAGTAAGCTTCCCTTTTCCCCTTCATTAGTGCTACTTCAGGATGATTTCCTCTTACTAACAACATAACAAAGAAGGTCCTGGTAGAGAGACAGGTCTGAAATGCAGTACAGGTCTGGGATTATTCTGTTTTGTTTTTCCTTTCCCCTGTCTTACATTGAACAAAATACCTATTTAGTTCTTCTTAAACAGCTACCACTTGCGTATAAAATGGTCAATTTCTTCTTTTATTTTGATTTTTTTTTAGAGAGTTGTGACACAGATAGAAGCTAAAATAATAAATTAAACCTTGAAAACTGGGTATGTAATATTAATCTCAAGCATTCAAATATAGAGATTTTTGAGTATTTATTTCTCAAATTTCAAGTTTCATTCGAGTTTCATTCATTCGAGTTTCGTATCAGTAGGAAGTGAAAATACAGATTTCTACTACATCACTAATAAAAAATCCAGATATTTATGTAAGAACATGACTCCAGGAGTTATGGCTCTGCTAAATCAGGAAAAAGAAAAAGCATTAAGTATTGTGAGGATAAAATCAAGAGAGTAGAAAGTAGTGAATTTTTCAAACGTTATAGGAGATATTTTGTGAATATGTAATTTAGACCTAAACAGGTACTAAGCATCTGCTAATGACTTTTCAGATTTGAGGCATGCTGGAGGCATTTCAAAGAATATTCAAGCACAGCTTGAGAGAACAGACAGTACAAAGTGAAGGCTGCATATAGATCTGGTTCTCTATTTTTTGTATAAAGCAGCAATAAAAGCACTAACATTCCTCTGGAGAAAATTTCTGATGTATAAGAGAGAATGGGTGAGTGTAGGAGGTTGTTTCTTACATAAACTATCACTAAATGATTGTGGAAATTTAACATTTTAAAGAGCCCATTACTTCAAGCAGGAACATAGGATTAACTTCTAGGATGGGAACTGTGGATTGTGTTTATTGTGCCTGTATAATTATATATGTGTGTGTATGCACATGTGTATATGTATATATAAAATGTAATGAAGAGAAATAATGGGGTTTGTCTTCTACTGACAGACAAGAAGTAAGTCAAAATGAATTTGCTCAACTACAGGTTTTTTTCAGATGCTTAACATTTGCTATTCTAACAAAACGTTTCATCATTTCAGTAATTTAGGCATTGTCAACTATGGAGCATTTGGTAAATGCTAATTCTGTACTAGACACACTTAATTTTTGTAAATCCACTATTGATTAATAAATTCCTTAAAACATAAATGGTGACAGATGATTGTGCTCTCTACCCTGTCAGAATCACTGTTTAGTCTCTCACATAGTAAAATACTGTCAAATGAAATCTAATCCCAAGAAAAACACAGTTAAGGATCACCTAAGTAGACAAACAGAAACAAAGTGAGATGGGTAGGACTTTGTCCATTCCCTTCCCATATGCAGGAATGCTTCTACTCTATACTCCCCACTGTTCCATTGAGTTCTGTTTAGATATCTTGTGTCATGTGGTTTGTGCCGATTTCTTTTTTCCCCTAAATCTTGAAGTTTTTTCATTATTTCAAGTATCAATATTTTTTAGCTGTCATAGCAAATCAAATAATTAATAGTCATTCTTGTGTATCAAGAATTGACTGAGAATTTAAAACATTTTATAATTTTTAACAGTTTATGACAATATAATCTAGATTTGAGTCTATATCATTGTTTCACTTTACTATGTTATGATTGTACTCGGGAGGTACGTAGAAGTTCTGCACACTGCCTCTTGATGACTGAAAATGGAAGGTGTGGAACAGAAATGCAATCAAGCAGCAAAGATTAATTACAAAAACCTGCTCCCTCAAATAGTTCTCAAAAATTGTGAGACACTTATTGGTTTCATGATATGAATACTAAGTAACAGTGTCTGCAGCATTGCAATTTTATATCATTACATTTTGTAAAAGAAACACCAAATAAGAGAGCTCTGTTCAGCAAGATGTTTTCTGTGAACTTGATCTGAATTTTGCATTCCCTTTTCTTTTTTCTTTTTCAATACAGTAAGAAAAAATAACACCAATTAATGGAAAATATATAGTGTCTCTACAGAGAACTGGCATGTGGAAGACTGACTCAGAATGTATATCCTATATATACATACACACATGTGCTTATACACTTAAATTTTATATACATGCTTATTATTTTAATATATATTTATTAACATAGTAGTAATGCCTTATACTTCCGCACTCTGTATTAAAGGAATTATGTGTTATCTACAAAGCAACCTATATAATTCTTACAGAAAGACATGGCTTTAAGATTCATTATAGAAACATCAGTATTCGTGTTTATCAGGACATAAAACAGGATGGATGTTGGCTGTCTTTTTATTAATACACAGGAAGATTGTAAGTTCCCTTTAAAGATGGATGCTCTACATAAATACCTTATAAACCCCTTAAAAGGACCTGTCACAACTGCACAGGGATGAAGTCTACATTTTAGATACCAGCAACAACTATGGAACAGTCCAGATTCCCTGTAGAGAGGGAGCAGGTTGTACTTCACCCCAGTGTGTGTGTGCTAAATTAATCCCAGGTGTACAAAGATTTTTAGATGAAATTGTACTCTGTTGAGAAAAGACCTTTCACCTTCAAGTTTAAGTCTTTCTTACAGAAAGAACGATGCTTTTATTTTATTGTGATCTACCTCAGACTTTTCATCATTCCATAAACTTTGTATTAGATGCCAGTGGTTATTGTGTGTTCTTCCTGTGTCTATCACAAAACGTGAGCAAGGCTGGCAAGCTTAACTGGGAAGTACAAAAACCCTGTGCCCTGTAGTATGGAGTATTGCCTGACTAGCAGTAAGGCATTTGGTCAACATCAGTAATTTTCTGCTCCCTTTTCATATACAGATTGAGAGACTTGTTAAGCATGATCAGTAAATCATTCACCTGATTTAGGTATAATACAAAAGATCACTGCTCCTTATGTTTCTCCTATTCTTACTGAATATCTTCTTTTAATTGTATAAAATTGAACACCATGCTAGATGAGTTTTGAAACTTGGAGTTGAAATATATAAATTATTTCAGCTAATATGCCATTCATTCAAAAAAGTGAAGCAATAATCTGTTAAATATCAAAGAATATCAATTACTTGATTAGATGTATGTCAGAGAAATTACTCTTAGATTTTCCATTTTATCTGTATACACCACAGAGATTCATCCAGCTCTTTATCACTTATTATCTCCCTAAAATATGTTTATACTTGTGAATGTACTTATGTGTGTGTGTATTATGATATCCAGCTTTGCCCACTGCTTTGTGTTTCCAGGGTGGGTGAAAGAAGTATCCTTTCTTAGCTTCTGCATATCATGGAAACTAACACCAAGTATCATGTTCTGTTGTGAGGAAAGTAATGTAGAATTAATTGAATCATGGAAGCATACTGAACATCAGCTGCGGAAAAGTTTGTTGCTGGCCCTTCCTACAAAACAACCCCTTTGTGTTTTGATTGTTTCTTGCTTTCCATTTGAAAAAAAAAAATCATGATAGACATCCAAACTCATATTCAACCAAGAATCTTCTCAAGTTTATAATAGTTGTAGTTTAGCCTCAGCTGCAGCCAGACTATGCAGTCTCTCTCTCACTCCCCCCACCCTCCGAGAGAATAGGGAGAGATAATATAAGGAAAAAGGCTCAAGGTTTGAGATAAGGACAGGGAGAAATCCTTAAAGTTACCGTTACAGGCAAAACAGACTCAGCTTGGGGAAAAACTATTAATTTATTACTAAAACTAGCAGGATAATGAGACAGAGACCAAGATAACCTCCCCCCATGCCTCCCTTTTCCCAGGCTTAACATTATCTCTACCACCATCCCCCCTGAGCAGCACAGGGGGGAAGAGGGAATGGGGATTGCGGTCAGTCCATCACACGTTATTTCACGCCGCTGCTTCATCATCGAGGGGAGAACTCGCATTCCTCCCCTGCTCCATTGTGGGGTCCCTCCCATGGGCCGCAGTCCTTTGTGAAACTGCTCTGGCTTGGGTCATTTCTTCCACAGGGTGCAGTCCCTCCAGAACGGCTGCCCCAGTGGGCCCTCCATGGGCCACAGCCTCTTTCAAGCATCCACCTGCCCCAATGTGGGCTCCTCCATGGGCTGGAGGTGGATCTCTGCTCCTCCGTGGACCTCCATGGGCTGCAGGGGGACAACCTGCTCCACCATGGTCATCACCACAGGCTGCAGGGGAATCTTGGCCAGGAGATGCATTACTCCTCCCCCTCCTTCTTCACTGACCTTGGCATCTGCAGCCATTCTTCTCACAAGAAAAATTCTTCACAACAGGCAGGCAGATGCCTCTCAGGATCTTTTTACATCTCATTCACATCTCATCTCCTCTCCACTTCTTGCAGCCAGACTGGGCTGAGTAGGGCCCAGATGGCTGCCCGCCAGGAGGCCAGAGGGTGAGGCCTGCAAGGCCCACAAGTCTCTCGCATCCCCCTCTCTGCCCCTGCTCAACATCTTCACATCTTCTTCTTTTTTTTTTTTCTCTTTTCCCCTTCTTAAACACCTTATCACAGAGGTGTTATCATGGAACATTCTGCTACCAATTGGCTCAGCCTTGGCCAGCAGCGGGTCCGCCCTGGGCCCGGCCAAGTCAAGTCCACTGAACAAAGGGGAGCAACTTCTGGCAGTTTCCTACAGAAGCTGCCACTGCAGCCTCCCTTCACTAAACAAAACCACAACAATAATGATACAGAAACACTCACTTGTATAAAAAAAAGGTTGAGTGCAAAGCAAGTGATGGCAAGTCTAAGAATAAAGTAACATAGATTATTGTTGTAACTGAGCACTATGTGCTCTAGTGGAGCGTACACAAATTAATTCACTGGCAGCACTGTATGTTAGCTCTATTAAACCACCTCCCCTCACCCCAAACTCATCTGCCATACTGACACAGGAGAGAAGTTCAGGAAGAAAATGGTAAAGGTATTGCTTTATAGGTAAAAAAGCAGTGGAGAAGACATTAAGAAATCTTCCCTGAACTGGAAAAAGTGGAAGTATATTGGAAATATCTGAAGATTTTTGCCCATCATGCAAAGCAATGCAAAACAAAAGTGTGAGATGATAATAAATTCATTGATTTTGTATTTTAACAGAAGAATGCTAGAAAAGTTATGCAGTTGCAATAGCAGAAATACATTTACAGTTCACAGCTTTTGTATTCTACATGTATATAAAGGGAAAAAAATAGATGTGTAATGCCAATAAAAACAGAGTAAAATGTTTTTTTTTTTAACAAAATCAAAAGCAGATGCTTATGTAACCACGCTGTTATAGGAAGAATTCAGGTGAAAAATAGTAAATATATATGTAGAGAGAAAGAGGGAGACTTTAATACTTTTTTTAGGCTTTAATACTTTTTTTTTGTTTTTTCTGAGTTCTCAGATAGGATTTGATAAGCTTTTCCTATAGATACTTTGGAATAATATAGACATTTGGGTTGATCAAACATACAAGGGTGCAAATATTTAAATTAGGTAAAAAAGGCTGATAAAGTAGACAGTTTAAATTGATTTGAGAATGCATGGAAAGGCTAATAACGAAAAAAATAAAGAAACTATTAACTTCAACTGAGAGAGTTGCTGAGAAGTAAGTCCATCCACTATATTATGTTTCAAGAGCATAAAAAACTTCATGGGTGAATTTTGACTCCACTGGTCTAAAGATAATTTCTTTTTGATTTCCATGTTCCCGGAAGTATCTGATATTATATCTTACCAAATTTTCATTACTCCTTCCTTCTCTCTGCTTTCCTCTATCTCAAATGTTACGGAAAATCTATATATTACATATAGAATGATTTAAAACCATTCTAGCTCTTATTTATCAAAAGTCAAGTTAAATGGGGAATTGTCGGCCAGAAGAGATTTGTTCTTAGCCCAGTACAGTTTAATAACTTTATCAGTAGCTTGGAGGGGAAAAAATGGAAAGTCATTACTAATAAAGTTTTCATATGACTTACAATCATTCCAGTGGCATAAAGCAACAGAAATTCAGCAAAAGTCAAAGGCTTGCTACAGGAAAAATTAAAGTTTGTAATCATTGTATAGTGAGAAGCTGTATACTTGGAAGTAATGATGCTGTAATTAACAATGATGAATAACCACTCAAACTTAATCTTCCAATGATGCATTGTGTGAAAGTCTGTCTTACCTATCTAAGCAGGGGAACAACAGTTCCTATGCATACCAGTGAGAGAGGTTGGTTTCTCACACAAGCACTGTATTCAATTTGAAAAGTTGTATTTTAAATCTAGTAAGCTGAAAAATAGCAAAGAAGCCGTAAAACTGATGAAATGAAAAGGGTACCTCAATAAAAGAATGGATCTCAATTAAGTTTGTTAGAGAAAGTTTAGTAGACTTTACCATAGGTTACAGATATATAAATGTGAAGGTGATTTCTGGTGATAGGGACTTGTTTAATCTGGCAGACAAGTGCAATTACAGGATGAAACTGTTTAAGCATTGAAAGAAAGTATATGTCTAACTGTAAGGGCAATTAAGCTTTGAAATGGCTTGTCAGAAGAAAGGACTGTCAATTTGCTGGAAATATTTTAACCAGCAGTAGGTCTTTTTTGAAGGGGAAATTCTATCAGAACAAAAATGTATGGGATCCTCATGGAGGAATTCTATGTCTTGTGTAAGGAAGAACTCAGGCTTGCAAACCTAGCTCAGCCTCATGGGTCTATAACGGGTCTATAATCTGAATAAATAGCTTTATAAATAGCTAGGTTTTCAGGTCCAATGTGTTTAGTTTATAGACCTAGCAGTCCCACTGTTTTCTCTGGGAAGTTTCTGTGATTGTGTTGTTTTTATTTCCCTTAAACAGAGCTTTGCAAAACAGCTGTAAATTCAGTTAGGCTGATTCTGTAGCAGGACCAAAAGTGCATAAACAGAGGTGTATGGGAGTTCATCTCAATGGCTGCTCCTCACAGTGCCCTCTCTGTCTGTAACAGACTGTGTCTGTTTAACTTGCTTCAGTATATTGTGTTCTGTTAAAATATTGTGACTTGACAGCAAGGAGGAATTTGCTTGCTTTGCCCTTTTCAGTCTTTTGAAATGTGTATTGAGTAGAAGTCTTTGCAGGGGGAAGAAATGCTTTTCTCTCAGATGGCAACTGAGCATGCCATTCGGGCAGACAGAGAAGGACTGACATGGCAAACATGGGAGCCTGCAGTTCAGAAAGCCTGAAAATCCTCGTAAAGGAGTGGGAAGACAGGGTTCACAGCTTACAAAATGCCATTTCTTAGAAAGGACTGTGAAAGGTTTCCTGCTGCTGAGGAAGAGACTGAATGTTGCTATACTAAGACTGAAACTGAAGGAGAAGGCCCATATTACAGTGATAAAGTGAATAGAAAGTGTGAAGACATTAATCTGTTTTGTTTGGTCCACTTTTTTTTTCCCTTTTTTCCCTTTTTTAAAAACTTTCATGTTCTAATTTTTTTGTTCATGTTTTGCATCTTTTTGTTATCCTTGGTTTAAGAAAATGATTGAAGATCTACCTCAAAGATCAGGTTGATGTGTGATCCTGGGATTGATGGGTGTTGCTGCAACAAGTACAACGATGGCTGGTCGTTCTATCAACTTTGTTATTCAGCAAATAGCATATCTTTTCTGAGAGGCCAAGCCAATCAATCAGTATTTAGAGGACCAAAAGTAGCATATTTTATAGCTACAACTGGAGAAGTAATTTATTGAGCTTTTGCTGCTGCAGGCAAGCTTTGAACTGAAAATATGAATTTGCCTTCCAGTTAGATGCCAATATGTAGAAGTCATCACCATCTCCGTAAGTCTTAAAAATAAGTGAGACTCAGTTCTGTTTTCATCTCTGTTTGATACAGGAATAGTGAGAAAGAATAGGAGTTACTTTCTTGTCGGTCAATATCTTTTTTTCCAGTTACATTTTCAGTGGGATGTTTAATTCAGGGATAATGCTGTAATTAAATTATTTTTTAATGGCTACATATAGCAGAGGCCTTGAAAGAATTACAAACATAACTGAGAAGATTATGTTATGCTCAGATAAGAGATGGATCTTCTTTTACACTGATAAATGGAAAAATCAACACGGAGATGAAGGATCAGCAAGCAGCTGTATAGATAATCATGTTATTCCCCCTTCCTGGAATATACGTGACACTCACTTTTCCCATCTGGGATACTGATTGTAGAGTATGAAAACATGTAATTTACTCAACTATTCACTTAAAAACTGAACAGCTTGGTGATGTTTGAGGTGGACAATGTAAAATAAAGAGTATAGCTGTAAGTGCAAGGCCCCATTGCAGCTTATTAGCAGACCTGCATCCTCAGTCAGCTTGCAAGGATTTTGAGAGAATGACTACTGGCAAGTGACGACTTATCATTGAATGAGGAGCCAATCTAATGAATCCAGAAAGGCTATGCTTAGCACAGCCTCTGGTGAGGCTCACATTGATTGAATTGTAAATCAAGCTGGTGTAAAACTGCAATGCATACATACAATGGTGTACTATATATGGTTTTTAATGTGACCTGGAAATAACAACAGAAAAAAACACCCAAAACATTTTTATTATTAGCCACAGTGAGTTAATTTATTAACACAAAACAGAAGAGATTGTTGACGTTTCTTTTTAAATATCTTCTAAAAAATTAAAAAATCAGTATTAGAATCACATGTATAGATACAGTTTATAGATATTTGAACTACATCAGTTTTGAAAGTCACAAGGTGATTTATAAAAGATCTCCAGTGAGTCATTTGGAAGAGCAAATTCTGGATTTGATCCCAGGTATGCAAATGTATGTAGGCTTCTAACTCTTACCAATTTTAAAATAGGGATCTAAAATTGGAAGATGGGTCTGCTCCTTATTTTGCACAGGTGAATTTGGCTGATTAATTCTTCAGGCACTGTGAAAATGAAGGAGTCTTTCCCATAGGCCGTGGAATAATAGCAGAACAAACTCTGATTTTATAGTAGTCACTGTAGTAACTGTAAGTCCTCTTCCAAGGTAGAAGGTAAAAGCTTCCTAAGTTGCAGAGATGTTTGTAGAGTCACAGTTTGTACACTGATCCTCACTTGCTTTTGTCTGACCATATCTTACAACAATGTTACTCTGGGAGATACTTTTTTTTTTTTTTTACTATTTACGGATATTTCTTCAACATTATGTAAGAAGTTATTACACTGAAGAGAATAAGAAAATGTAACAATGTGTGGCTTTTCTATGCTGGGCACTATAAAATGCTGTTCAGTTACAATCAAATTAGAATTAACAACAAGCAAAGGAGAACAGAAAATATATGAGTGCAAAGTGAATATCCTTTAGCTCTGTCCGCATAATACTATTACTGTGAAAATTCAACTAAGGTAAAATATACTTTTTAAAAAAAAGTCAAATCAGGACTTTTCTTCTTGTCTTACACATGTCATTATCTCTTGCTGAAAGCTTTGGGTTTTTTTTTAATCAAAGCAATGCAAAAAGGACAGACTCTCAACTTTATACTATCCGTTTGGCTTCTTATACATAGCATGTGTTCAGGGTTAGAGTTGGAGTAGATATGAGGAACTATGAGATTCTAGTTTGGCTCCAGTTGCCATTGTTTCTGCCTTGTGCAGAAAGCTGGGAAGACTCTCATTCTCTCACTCCATTTAATCATTCCTGGTGAAATGCTGTTACTGATGAAAAACTTCCCTTCAAAATCCCAAATGCTATTGTTTTATTTATGCTATTAACTTTAACAAATAAACAAACAATATTTTCCTGGGAAAATCAGTTCAAGGCAAGAGCAGAGCTATGCCAAGTGAGTTGAAGCGCATTGGTGTGAAAGCGTGTCCTAAATTCAGTTGTTTGAAGTTGACTGTCCTGATGGAGCAAAAGAAAACTTCTGGAAACTACTGAAAGCAAACACAAACCCAATACATTTTGTTTTCCTTGTTGCTCCTAAGTTGCTGCTGTTATCCAATTTCATACACATAGCTGTCAGATTATCTATCAGATGTCAGTTCAAAACTTCACGCAGACAGCTCTGAGTGTGCAAAGGTTTTTGACAAGTATGTAAACCCCTTGAGTTGCTGTAAGAAGAATTGTATTAAGCAAACTCTTTTCCAGGGAGTTATTTTTCTAAACACTTCCCTTAGGAAATACTTTATACATGGTCTGGGTGTCCTGCAATAGCTTGTCTAAAGCAGTTGATTTGATGTGGATGGCACTATTATGGTGATGATCAGCAATATGTAATAAGAATCTGTAGAACTATTGCATTTATGCCACTGTAGACTAAGAAAACCATTTGCTGCATTTGAACCAAAAAGTAAAATGGTGTCTTTGAATTAACTGACCTTACTACAATAGTCGTAACTGAAGGATGACACCTTTTCTAACACTTTTGACTTAACATTTTAAAAGCAAATGTTGATTTGTGAATGGTGGCAGATGGACTTTGATGATATTTATCACATACATTTTAAATTTCATTTTTTCTCAAATGTCTGAATTCAAACTTGCTTTTCTTTGAAAGCAGAGTTACACCTTTTATTTAATTACAGAAGTGTATACCTTGTAATCCTTTCTATAACTACAATTGCTCTCTAGCAACTAATGCTCCCTAAATAGCAGTTTTGTTAGACATTAAGTGGAAAGAACTCTTGTACTGGAACATACGCAGCAGTAGGAGAAAGAGGCAAACTCCAATGTGGAGAGAAGGAACTACCACATTAAGGATACAGAGCTATTTCAAATTGTCAGTTTGGCAATAATGTTATTTCAACTGGGTTATCTCAAATGATTCACTGTCTAAATTAGAACAGCAATCCGAAATTAGACTCATACTCAATTTAATTGTTTTAATACATTAGAAATTGCAGAGCTTTTACTTGGGTCTTTTGTGTTTAAGGTGCAATTTCACCCTTGGTTTATGCCTATCAGAAGTTGTGCTACCTTTGAGACCAGTCCTACTCCATCCTGAACCACGTTCCCAGTAATTCACTTGAGTCAGTTCTAGCAACAGTGCAGCCACTGGCTGAGGAACATTGTGTGATTGATCTGACTGAGAATTATACAGAATACTTTATTAGCCCTCAATCTGATCAGGAAACTGATCTAAATGCTACGTGACCATATACTTCCTAGACCTGACACAGGGGAGAGAAGGGAAGCAGGGAGAAGGAGAGTGAAGGAGAACCATCCTTTCTTGGTACAAGTACAATTTCAAATCAGCTTCCACTGACTATTAACTCAATCTGCAATTTCTCTATTCAATTAACTGTATCTTTTTAATATATGTATCTGTATATATATATGTATAATGTATATATCTGTGTGTATCTATATGTACAATATTGTAGTATTTTAAGTCAATATTTTTGGATTTTAAAAACAAATTTATAATTTTTATTTTTTATATAATTTCTATTAAAAAAAATGTATAATGATCTATAGTAGATGGATTCAGTGGCTTTTTTCTTTGGAAAACCAAAATGAGTTCTTATGCCTGTCATTAGATTATTCTGCATCTGAGTTATTCTGAATTTTTATCAGAAACAGAATATTTCAGAACTCCTGAATCAAAGTATTTTCCTGGAAGAGGGGCCTTCTATTAGACTTCATAGAAGCTAAATAACTAGGGAATTGTAGTCTAAACCTCTCAGGATCCCATTCTGAGGGAACTCCTCTACTGGAGTTATTCCAAGGCTGAAATAAACCTCTTAAGGCGTGGAAGGATTTTTTCACTAGCAGGTAAAGATCATTGTGCATCTTAGAACACACATGTTTGGGTCAGTAAATTGAAATGGTGAATTTAAGATCAAGAATAGCAAAACAAATATTGTTTGTACAAAAAGCTAATACAAAAATCTCTTGCATTTATCTATAACTCCATCAAATTTATCAAGACCATTTAATTTCATAAATGTTGATATTTTCATTTTTTCTCCAGATTTATGATAAAAACAAGTATGAAATATTGTAATAGGTTGTGGGATGGAAGATTTAGATCTTTCTTTCAGCTAGCACTGCTCTTAATATTCTGAATTGCTTTCCTACATCTTTTAATCTCAATTGAAAGCTTTGTCAACACTGCTCTATCTTTCCTGTAGTTTCATAATTTTGAAACTATGCTTCTTTATTTAGTCTTTCCATTTTTACTTACACAACTGAATACTACCAAACTTTTTCCCTTCGGTGAAGGTCACTTCTTCAACTAGTATAAATTGGCTTTTGTCCACTGGCAATCTTAGGAACAGCCACAAATATCTAGAAAATAAATGTTATGTAGGTACAGAAAAAAACAGGAAAATCTGAGTAGAGGCATGCAATTTTCCCCACAAAATTACAGCAGTGTTTAAACTGTGGTCTTTCAATATTGTTTAATTCTGTAAAAGTTCTTCATAGAATCATAGAACGGTTTGGGTTGAAAGTGACCTTTAAAGGTCATCTAGTTCAACCCCCTTGCAAGGAGCAGGCAGGGATATCTCCAGCTAGATAAGCTTGCTCAGAGCCCACTCCAACCTGGCCTTGAATGTTTCCAGGGATGGGGCATCTACCACCTCTCTGGACAACCTGTTCCAGTGTTCCTCCACCCTCATTGTAAAAAATATTTTCTTTATGTCTAGTCTGAATCTACCCTCTTTTAGTTTAAACCATTACCCCTTGTTCTGTCACTACAGGCGCTGCTAAAAAGTTTCTCCCTGTCTTTCTTATAAGCCCCCTTTAGATACTGGAAGGTTGCTATAAGGTCTCCCCATAGCCTCCTTTTCTCCAGGCTGAACAATACCAACTCTCTCAGCCTGACTTCACAGGAGATGTGCTCCAGCCCTCCTCTGGACCCACTCCAACAGGCCCACATCCTTCTTATGTTTGGGACTCCAGAGCTGGACACAGTACTCCTGGTGGGGTCTCACGAGAGTGGAGTAGAGGGGCAGAATCACCTCCCTTGACCTGCTGGCCACGCTTCTTTTGATACAGCCCAGGATACGATTGGCATTCTGGGCTGCATATAGACATTAATGGCTCACGTCCAGCTTTTCATCCACCAGTACCCCCAAGTCTTTCTCAGCAGGACTGCACTCAATCCTTTCATCCTTTAGTCTGTATACCCCCTGATACTGAAGGTTGCCTCAACTTGTGTGCAGGACCTTGCACTTGGGTCTTACTAAACCTCATGAGGTTTGCATGGGCTCACTTCTCGAGCTTGTCCAGGTCCCTCTGGATGACATTCCATCCCTCCAGCATGTTGACCACACTACTCAGCTTGGTGTCATTGATGACGATGGTAAACAGCACTCGTCATAGTGTGGACTCCTGAGGGGTGCCACTTGTCACCAGTCTCCATCTGGACACTGAGCTGTTGCTGACTACCCTCTGGATGCGACCATCCAACCAATTCCTCATCCACCTAACAGTCCACCCAGTGAATCCATCTCTCTCCGATTTAGAGAGAAAGATGTTGTGGGGGACTGTGTCAAAGGCCGTACAGAAGTCCAGGTAGATGACATCCGTAGCTCTTCACTTGTCCACTGAGGTAGTCACTCCATCATAGAAGCACAATAGGTTTGTCAGGCAGGACTTGACCTTGGTGAACCCATGCTGACTGTCTTGAACCACCTCCCTGTCCTCCATATGCTTTAGCATAGCTTCTAGGAGGATCTGTTCCATGATCTTCCCAGGCACAGAGGTGAGGCTGACAGGTCAGTAGTTCTCATGAACTTGAATACACAATTCTTTGAAATAGGCTGTCTTGGAAATAGAGATTGCAGTATTTTCACTGAAAATACTATAAATCAGACAGAAATAGAATTGAGAAATAGCTTTTCTTCTTATCGCCTTATGTCCAATGGGACGTTTCCAAGTAGAATATTAACAGCGACAAGTGAAGAGATGACTTTGACTTTTAAGCTATGTACTGCTATGTAAGATTCTACTTCTTTGGCTATAAAAAATTAGTCAATATTATTTCTATTACTTTCCTAGGCAAATAAAGGATGCTTAGTTTATTTGATGTAGAAACTACACTGTGTTAGCTATCGTAAAAGTGAGGTAGGCAAATCAAGAATAGTCGCTAATAATAGCCACAGCTTTGTAAGAAAGCAAAAGACAATGATGTATCTTATTTAATTTTCTTGTTTCTCTTTTTTTCTTCCTTGCCTTTTACCCTCCTGTTCTTTTATCATGAAGGTGGTATTACTTGTACAATTTTTGTCTCCAGAACAGTTTACCTTACCTGAATTTGACCCATAAAGGAAAAGATGATTGATATTTTCTTTGCTAGAAAAGCAACTTTACAAATTCTAGTAAAACACCACTTTACTCTGGTAATCTAATACATATAGAAGTAGATTTTTTAGACTAAGTAGTTCTTCTGACATTGCTATGTGAGGAAAAACACAAATTTCCTTATAGGGTGACTTTGTAGTGAGCTAGGTAACTCACTTTTAGATATTCAGTTTATAAGAAGCTCAGCATTGGCCAGCTGGTTAAAAACATAATACTTCATGTTTTTCAAGTCCTGCAATACAAATATAGCTTTATATTGTGTAATATGGCAGGTAAGGGAAAATAAGTTTTTACTTGTTGTTTGTATATTCCTTGCAGCAAAGATGACTGAATGGGTATACAAACAGGAGAAAGACATCTATGATGATGCCCCTGTAGGTTCTACTGTTTCCTGCAGCAAGAGTTTCTGTTTTCTCTTTTGTAAGAACCAGCTGTGGGCTTTTTATTGTTGGTTTTTTTTTTTTTTTTTCTTCATAGAGGAAAATGGTGCTACCACTTTGACTGACAAAGAATGGCACCATGGCAAATGTCAGCTCTCCTGGATGTACTTTTTGGAGAATTTACTCCATTAACGTCATAACAATGCTTTGATATGTTATGTAGACTGTAATGGATTTCTTTCTCAGTCTTATAAAAATCACTCTTTTTTTCAATATAAATACATCTTAATGCTTTTGTGTTCCCTTCAGGCTGTGCAACACACTTGAAATTTATTGCAAAAAATAGACTGCTCAGCACTTCAACCTGTATGTCTAGCTTTATTCTACATAGACAGAATTAAAAGAAAAGAGCAGAAAAAAACTAGGATTTCATTTTAGTATATTTTTCTTATTTAATTTCAGCAACATTTTGTAGAATATAAGATGTGGATTATCCAGCAAAAATAACAGATTCAATATCATCCCTTATTCACTTTTCCACTTTCCTGGCAGAAATAGTTTCTGTCAATATCTTAATTTCAACTGGGATGAATAAGAAAAAAGAATGGGGTTTTTTTTTTCACAAATGGAAACTGCATCTGGGATTTGGTCTATAAATGTTACATTCTATAGTTTCCTTCACATCAAGTTCTTGGATCATGATGAAAATCCTAATTCTTTTCAGGTTTTGTATTTCTAAGCTAACAATGTTGAGCTATACTGGTACTCATGAACTTTAAGGCAAAAGTGTGAAGATAACAAATATGCTGCCATATAACTCATTCAGGCACTGATTTTGAGACTAACACAGCAGGACAGATTTGTTCCTAGTTATGTGCAGGAAAGAGAAAGGGGAAGTCCATGTTGAATTTGTAATTATTTTCTATAAAATATATCTCAATACTGAAAACAACATTCTGATCTTTTAAGATATTAACATTCTTGTACATCAGAGTTGCCTTTTAACTATAATTAGGTTGTTTGGATACAGAGAAGAAGAGAGGCGGGGAACACAAGATTAGTATAAACCAGGAAACTGCTTTCTTTTCGTGAAACTTGGCTGACACACCTGCAAGCGAGAAGTGCAACCCCTCCCTTACTAAAGAATCAGAGAGAGCAGGGATTTTTCTTTCAGCAGACTTCAGCTGGGAGAGGAGCCATATGTGGTTGCCTGACACTGACACTTGCAGTCACTTGGCTACTGCTTGCAGTGAAGGTGACAAGCAGTGCTTCTATATCCCTGTGTTTGTACAGCAAGTAGGCTGTGTAAAATAGGCTACAGGAAAAATGCTTGGTGTGGGAGAAACATTAAAGCATAGCTCCTTCCTTGTAGGGTCCTGTGAGGGTGTTCCCAAATGGACGTAAGTGCAGTAAAGTTGCTGGACACTTTGCTTTGACTTCTTAAATTCATTTATTCCTCAGAAGGTGAGAACTTCAGTTACACTGGAGATTCTTAGAATGCAGAAAGTAAGGTGTCTGATGGATATTGGCACTAGATTAGTCAACATTATCAGGTAGTCTGCCTAACATTTACACTCAGCACTGCAGTGAGTGTTTTCTTGTGGTGGCTGCAAGGAACTTAGCTATCTTTCAGGTCTTTGCTTTACCTTCCTCTAAAACAGCTTTTTCAGTCTTTTTTTGTACTTTTACAAAGAAACTAAGGCTTAAAGAGCTAATTACTTTGTTTATGTTACACGGGTATTTTAAGATGGTCTGGAAATAGAATCCACATACAAGGGCTTTGTCACCTTTGTTTTTCAGCTAAGAAGATGGCTGTATAGCACATTGCAGCCCTTTACTGAGAGACCAGATTAGTCCTAAGAAGCTAGCCAATGTCAGTCATACTTCAAAGACCATGCTGTCCTTTTATTCAGATATAGTTCGGATTTCTGAACATTGAAAAATCTCCTGACTTCCTCTCTGATTTTGGCCATTCCTGACAAACTCTTCCCTCTCCACATCAAATTTTGACACTTGAGATCAATTGCATTTTTGTACAGCAATTTTTTTTTTCCAGGGTACATGTCTTCTTTGAGGAGTAAACTTTGCAATTTTTGTTTTTTTTTTTCTATTTGGAAGCTCTTTTTAAAAAAATTGTGGTAGGCTGGTTCTGTTACCTTCCTGCCCTCAATGGTTCAAAACAACTTTGGTTTCTAATTGACATTCTATTATTATTCTTGAGATAGGATCTTTGTTGTACATCATCTATAATTAAATCAGCTCATACAGTAGGTGCAGGTATATATCTTTCATTAAAGAGAATTATCTTTCAAGTATTCCTTTATCAGTTGTACATTTGTTCTGAAATAAGTCACAGATATTTAAGCATTGAGTTACATGACCAAAGAGGTTGGAAATCTTCAGAGACCCTTAATAGAGAAATTATCTTCTTTTTTTTTTTTTTAACTTGGAGAGAGGCTTGACTTGATTAAAGTTTCTCAGTATCCTCCAGAGAGTATAATCAAAGCATATCTGTCCCTGTCCAAGTAGATTACTTCAGTGATCTATCTTACTATTAATTTTCTCACTGTTTGGTGGTACTCTAAAGATGACAAGAACAGTCCTCATCACAGAAATAACCTGTTTGCTGTTCTTATGTTTCCCATATAGCTTTGATGAGAACAATATAAGAGCACAAAGTTAGAGAAAATTCATAGTATTTAACTTTTGATCATGTGACATGGAAGAATTAATCATCTGCCATAGATTCACTGCCTGGAAGAAACATAGGTCAAAATTAAAATTCTACATCTCTACTGTTTGTGTGGTTAGATGTATTGATAGAATGTACGTGAAGTGCTACTAAACCAAAATGACAGCATATTGAATTCATTGTAGTGTAATTGTTTACTGGAGGCAGAATATCATGGTGGTAAAGATTCAGATTGTTTCTATTTTATTTCAGTATGTATGACAATTCAGTATGTCTTTGATGTAGTTACATAGAAAAATTCACTCTTCTGATGGAAAAAAAGCCTTCATATTATGTTTGAGGGGAGATGCAGATACACGCTTACTACCAGTAACTCAAATAAAAATGGATTTAGAAGTGCACACACATATTACTTTAAATTTATGTTTTGCCTTAATGGAGCATGTTTTCTCTATACTTACAGCTTCAACTTGACTGGTACTGAGCAATGCAGTTTCTCACTCAAGGTGGTAGGATCAGAATCTGAATAGCATGTTCCTGGATCTCTGTTGAGAATTTTTCAGATTTAAGTTGTTCATGAGAGTTATAAACTGTGTCCAGCACTCTACGACTTACATTAAAAGCAAAATTAAAATGTTAAATTTTAAATAGGTTGTTGTGGATTTTTTTTTCATTTGCATTTGAGTAACTTCCAGAATCTCTTTCACCACTCTGAGGTGAAGTTCCTCTACTTTCACTTCTGGGAATAATGTATACCTACATTGTACCTTTAACTCAAACTAGAGGTTTGTGTTCTGAACTACAGCAGTACTGTACTTATCCTATTCCTTATTATTGCTGTGTTCTTACAGCATGCATTTCTGAACCTAGATAGCTTTACAAATAAGATCTTTCTTTACCTCATCCACAATGAAACTATTAAAATGCTTTAAAACTAAATAAGATCCTTTCTTTTATTCATCAAGTCAGGGATTAAGTAAAAGTTAGTACTTTTATATTTAGAAGTTCAAGGAGAACAGAAAATTATTTTCTGTTTTCCTCTACTCCACTGACAGTATGTTACAGATACAATAGAAATGTGACAATAAAAATAAATAAATAAATATTTTTTTAAAAACACACACAAAAAAAATCAGCAACAAAATGAGTCAGCAATTGCAGCATTACCAATGAAAAGTCAAGTTATAAAATAATTCACATAATGTTATTTTCAGAAAGAATGTAATCCCTTAGAATAGATGGTCATCAAACAGAACTTGCAGATACAACAGTGAAACCGAAATTGTCCCTATCAAAGAGGTCATAACAGGTCCTGAAAATGTGCATCATTCTTTTTTATGAGATTACTAAAATGCTATATAAACTTCATTTACCATCTGACTGTTATATTTGTATTATTGACGTGATATTCCAGGTCAAGGAAAATACTGCATTTGGACAGACAAGAGTGACAGATCTTTTTAAATAAATGAAGCCTGTTACTAGCCTTGGATGTATTAACATGATTTGATTCTGATTTGCCAATACAATTAGTGTGTTATGCGTTCTCCCTGTGGGGTGAGAGCAGTCATATCCTACATTATGCTCACAGGAGAGTAAAAAAACAATTACCGTTGCTTCAAGGACACTATGCAAAGCAGAAAGCTACTATGCAGGATTGAATGGGAGCATAACCATTATGTGCAAGTTTCATCACTACGTATATGGACAAAATTTCACATTTCTAACAGATCTTCCTCTCATATAATATCTTTGCACTACATTTGGTTTTCTATTTCTAGCTATCAAGAAAATGCAGAGGTTGGCTCTTCTGTTATCTGCCCACATGTGTTATCAAGCACAGAAATTCATTAGTTGATTATTCAGATGGCTTGTCAAGATTAGTTTTGTCATTCAAACACCAAAGACCTTCCCATTTTGGAGAATTAGAACACATGTAAAAGGTTTACCAGGAATGAAAATGAACAGGTGGGCCCAATAATATCCTGAATTCTAGTCAAAGTGTTGGTAGAGAAAAGCCTGAAAAGCGAGTTCGTATAACTGATATTTCCAAATTAATACAACTGGATAGTAACTAACAAATATTTTTCATCTATATTCAGGTTAATAGTTATTGAATCAAGTTGTCCATACAGGCGCTGTTCTGTTCTTGATAGTGCTGTCTCTACAGCTGTGTGATTAACCTTTTCCCAGATCTGAGGCAGTGCTCAGGTATTTCTGGCTGTTTTAATCCATTGTGAGGCATAGAGTAAGTCAACAGGAGAGTTAGCATTTTGCAGCCTCTGGGATGAGAACATGTAAAAGTAATGCTGCAAGCTGTCAGCAGCAGACATTTCCTATCAGGAACATTTTATTCTAGTAAATAAATTATCTACAAGAATATTTTCATTCTAATTACTAATTTCTTATATAGATGTGTTGTTTTAAAGATTTTTGTGAGAGTTGAACAACATCTGTGTAACTGCATGTTTTGCATGTATGTCAGTGAGAGTTATAGTGGAAAGCAATTTTAAAATATCCCCCTGTCGTAGTTCAGCCCGGATCGGGACCAGACTGCGCAGTCTCTCTCTCACTCCCCCCACCCTCCGAGAGAACAGGGGCAGATAATAGAAGAAAAACGGCTCGAGGTTTGAGATAAGGACAGGGAGAAATCCTTAAAGTTACCGTCACGGGCAAAAACAGACTCGACTTGGGAAAACTATTCATTTATTACTAAATTACTATTGCTACTAAAACTAGCAGGATAATGAGACAGAGAACAAGAT
>JAAGAY010041548.1:0-46985 GCA_011801015.1 Ardeotis arabs
AAAAAAAAAAAAAAAAAAAAAAATTGGAGGAAAGAGTGTGCATATCCACATCACACAGGACACAGGAGCCACTGGCGACATCCACCAGTGCTAATGGAAAATTTCAGGACCCAGAATACATTCATATTCACAAACACCATGTGAGATCAATGATGTTAAAAAATATAAGTAAATGGGCAGCATGCTAGAAAATCAAATTTGTTGTTGACACATCCGACGTACAGCAGATAAGAAATAATCAATAGCTCTGTTCAAGTAACTACCGGGCTTTAAGCTCCTCTTAACAATTCAGAACAGAGTGCTGAGTATGACAGTGGAAAGAGAGACTATGAAGGCAACATTGTAAAATTTGTAAAAAGATTACGTATTTCCATGGATTATGAAAATGCCCACCTATATAAAATTACATATCAACAAGAAAAATACTATGGGGAAGCATACTCAGGATCAGAACCGTAAACCATTATAAACTGATAATACATTGAAGAGCTCCACGGTATAGTGATTATCCCATAATTTGGAATTTTTTTGTAACTTTCTTTAAAACACCTGCTGTTGGCCACTGTAAGTGGCCTGGATGACAATTCATCTGATGCCAGGTGCAATTCTTATGCTAACATCAGAGTGAAGTCTAAATGCCAAAAGTGCACTTCTACAGTCCTAGAAAGATTCTTTAAAACTTTCAACAAGCCCTATGTGTTCCCAAAATTCAAGTCTATTCTCAATACAGGTTACACAGCTCTACTTTTTCCCAATAGGAAAAAGAAAAGGCTAAAAGTCCATTTGTGTAAAAGCTAGAGAGATTAAACAAAAATACCACTTATTATCAAGCAGGCACAATCCAGGTTTCAAGAAACATCATTCAGGCATTCATTATCTGATAGTTCAGAACCAAAGGATACTGACAATATATGGGTCTAAGGGTTAAATAAGACATTTCATTCAGAAGGTGGTGACAGTAGAGGTCTGTTACAGACCATCAGCTCAAACTAGAGAACAGCAGAATTTTTTTGTAAGCCCATATTTGTAATGTCAAACTGAAGTCTTTAATAATGAAACCTAGTATCTCACGACCTTAAGCAGCCAACAGTAAAAACAACAGTTTTAAAAAGTTATTAGCAACAATTTTCTAACAGCACTCACCATAACCAACACAGAGAAATTATCATATATCCCATTGCAACAGCTAAAATGAGTAAGTCACTGGACTAGAAATTGGGAATAGTCTAAAAATTACTGATCATGATCAGATTACATAGACAGATAGAGATTACTGACACCTATGTAAACATATGATGAACATACATGCTCTTATTCCTAAGGTTTCAAAATTTCTGAAGCTGAAAAGAGTTACGAACAAAATTGATTGGCAAGAAAAATCTTATACAGAAAAACATGAAAACTGAAACCTCCTTAAGAGGGCTTTTACCTATGGTCAGGCAATTCTACAGCTAACGAAGATGACAATTTTGCCTACAGCTCATCCTAGTTGTTCAAAACCTGATGGTTTTGAAAAAAGAAGGAAGCATAAGGGAAAAAAAAAAAAAAAAAAAAAAAAAAAAAAAAGGCAAAAAGAAAAAGCTTAGCCAACTAGAAGTTCAGGGGAAAAAAAACCACATTGAGACAAAAACTGATGCTCTAATACATTTAAGGTGAAATGTTCATGTATTAAGACAGAATTGATCCCCACTCTAATGCACCACTATGTGATGCGGGACTAAATGCAAGTCAACTTAAACAAGCACCTGAACTTCTCACATACACACAACCAGATTAATTAGTAGTGTGGTAATAATGTTCTTTAATCAACCTAAAATAACAATTTGCCAGCCCATTAACAGAACCCCTCAACTTAAATAGTACAGAAGGAAAACGTTGGGGTTTTTAAAACAGAACACAGGATACCATGATACTGTCTCTTTTCTGCTATACACAGTTCAACATCAGTGACACGTGATTCTTCCTATTATATTCAAACGATTTCCAATCAGACTTTAGGTCATGTTATGACTCAGTGCTTTTGGGAAATCTACATCTAACCATCAACAGAGGCAAAATATCCATTTCCATTCTGTTTGGTAACTCATCAACCTTTATCCAAAATATGCTAAATGTTGAACATTCATCAGTTTGACTAACTGCTTCAGCTTGGCTCTTGCTTCTTATCTGAACTCTCAGAGTACAAATATGGTCAACCATTTCTCCTCAAAGGCTGTAACACAGAGATTCCCAGGAGATTCAGAGTAATTATGCTTATTTTCTATACAACATCAATAGAAAGAATATGAATTATCAGATTATAATGTTATCCAATACGACAGGGACCTCAAACTGCATTATTCTGAAGTCCTTTTTTGAAAAGCATTTGATCACAGTGTGATATCAGGAAAAAAAAAAAAACAGAGACACACTCAGAAAACTAATAAAAACATTCTTAAGCAAAATACAGACTACAGTAGCAACCTTCCTAAAAAGTGGAAATGGTAACAGCTACGCCCCTTTTTCTGGGGGTCAAAAATAGAGAATTTAAGTCTCACTAACATAACAACTAAACACAGGCAAGCAAGCCCTCCTATGACGTTTAACAGCCCTCTTCCCCTGAGAGCACAACTCAGCCAAAGATCCGGGTTTTTAGAGGCTACAAACTGAATTGCTGTGGGCACTTTACTGGCCTAGAAGAAAAACCACACAAAACCTATAGCTTATTTACTGAAGAGCCAAACAGTTTAGATAACATGTCACATTTGCACTCTGCAGACATCACCAGTTCCCAATCCAAAATGCTCTTACACATGCTAATCAACAAAGCCTCAAATGGACTAGGAACTGATTATCTTAGAAACTGTCTATCCTCCACAATTCTCAGCAACAGCTGCTGTCAATTACAGCAGCGTACCTAACAGTTTAAGATAAAACTCCTAAGGATGGAGTGCAAAGTAAACTTTCCAAGACAGAATTCCTTTCAGGGCAAAGTGTAAAACAGTTCTTTGCATAGCCCTTCCCCAGTGAAAAATGAAGTTGTAACAGCAACAATAACCCAGAGACAGCAAAGATGATCTCTATACTAGCATAAATCATAGGCAGGCAAAGAACGTATAACACATATCCACCAAATCACATTTTTCTTGCACATTAATACAAGGTACCAAAACCCAAAAGATGCAAGTGCTATTCAAATGCAAACAAAGAGAACAGAACAAAGTCAGAGTAAAGTCAACACTGTAACACAAAGAAAGAAAAATGCGAGAGGAATGCCACTCTCACAGGTGGCACATTATTTTAAGAAAATCTCTGAACCATTTCTGTGTGACAAGTGGGCTTTGCTAATATTGCAGCAGAAATTGAGACCTATTTGTAAAAAAATCAAGCTTGTGGCTTTCCTCAGATTTCTGAGACGGTGAAATGAAGTGAAACACACAAGAACCTCATCAGTTTAATCAACCGTTAAACAAAGCTACCAGGACAAGCCTTATTTAGTCGCCTTCCCGTTCACAAAGCTGGAGAACAGACTCTTGTCTTCATCTCACTATCAAAGGGATGCCATTAGTATCTTTTGAAATATTCAGTTTTCATAGGCATTCACCATATCTGTAGTATCTAAATAATGAAGCCATCATAAAATCTTGTGGGGAAAGAAGCACCTTCTTCCCAGTATGCACTTATACATGAAAACAGCAACTGCTCGTGCTCTCATACTTTGTTATGAACTTAAGTTCATCACGCAGGCTCACAGTTCATACAAAGGCAAGCTCCTGCTGTTGACTTAGCAGCAGAGTTACCAATTTCAAGTAAGAAAATATACAAAAAGTTTAAAGGCTGTGTCTAAATCTGTGTTTATGTTGATAGTCTGAATGCATTATAACACAACCTTTATTGTAACAACTCCAGTAATTGCTACTATGATAGATATTCATATGACTTCCAGGATAACAGCATTTAGGCCTTACATGGGCCAAGTGTCTTAGTAAAAAAAAAGAAGTTTGACAACTGGCAATTCACAGTTGTCTTAAGACAATTATTACATTTACCAAAAAAAAAGGACTGGTTTCAAAAATTATCATTATCATCCCCAAACAATATGTTTTTTCTTATTGCTCAGTTTTAGATCTTACGGTATTTCAACCTGCGAGGTGCAAATGTAACAGTGGATGATGATTCAGAGAGAGGTGGGATCTAGGATTAATTTAACTGAGTGTTTCACGACCCTCAAATTCTTAAAAACATTTTCAATACCAACAATCAGCCCACATTTATTTGGAATACATTTTGTAAGCTTTAGTCTTCACGGAGGAGGTATTACCAACTAAACAGCTGAATCAGTGTGTGGCAAGTAACAGAACTGACAACAACTTTAATGAAGTTTCATTGGTCTGAAAAGAAATACTTCTTTTATGTGGTGGTGCTTTTTAACAGTTTCAGAGTGCTTTGTAAGGGAAGGTAAGCAGGATTACTGAGAGTAAAGCGGTGCATGGATGCTATAGAGCTGAGTGGCATAACTAGAAAACTCTTGTCTCCCAAGTCCCATCCCAGTACATTTTGGAACATGATCCTTTCACATACATACCACTTTCATGCGTATACACCACTAAAGCAATGTTATGCCAATATGATGGAACAACTATTTCTTAAAAGTAGACCATAAAGCCTCCAGAATGAGTAATATGATAGAATACGTACCTAAACTAAACTACTAATGGGTATGGTTCAGCAGTCTAAGAGTATAAAACTCTCAAACAGCTAAAATGTGCTAATTGCAGCCCTTGCCCTGAAATCCAGACTTGTACACCACTTGAACGACTGTATCCTAAAGAAAAACAAGTGTGACAGTTAAACATCTACCACTGATGGCAACAAACTGGACAGGTAGCACAGACTGAGTCAGATTGGTGAGAACAGGGAGGAGGAGAGGCTCTGGGGCAGGAAAAGTGGAGGTAAACCAAGCTTCTTCTAAAAACTCTTTTTCAAGGCCTGGAGGGGAAAAAAAATAGTAACGAAGACCTTAACTTCCCTCTTCAGCCATCAGAATCACCAACAATACTTAAAAAAAAAAAAAAACAGCTGGGGAAACCTTGTGACAAATCTGCCTCCTCCTCCTCCTCCTCCCTCCCTGCTTTCACCTCCCAGAAACGAGGCTCTGGCTCCAGAGATCCCTGCCGGGAGCTGCTGCTCTCAGCACGCCCCGGGCCGAGCACCGGCCCGCCGCCCGCTCCGCCGGGCAGCCCCGCGGGAAGGAGGAGGCCGAGGAGCGGCGGCGGCGGCGCCGGCCCGGTGCGCGCAGGCCTCACCGCCCCTGCCCGCCCGGCTGCTGCCCACTGAGGGCCGGGGGCGGCGGGACGCAAGGCCTCGGCGGCGGCCGGCGCACTTTGACTGCAGGGCGGCCGGCGGGGAGGGGGGCAAGCGGGTTAAGGGGAGCAGATGCTCTGGGGCTGGTTTTACCTGCTGCTGATGCTGCCTGCAGTGGCATGAAGAGCTGGCTCAGCCTCTCTCTCTCTCTTTCCCTCCCCGCCTGCCTCCCTCCCTCCCTTCTTCCCTCCCTGCGCGGCACACAGACCCCTACGCCGGCCCGGCGCCCTGCGAGGGACGCGGGGCAGGGGGAGGCGGTGGGGGAGGCCCGGGGAAGGGAAGGGGAAGGGCTCCCTGCCCGCACGCGGGGACGCGCGATAGCTCCGCCCCCAACACGCCCCCCACTCTCCACCCCGTCCCTCCGCGCAGGCGCCGTCTGCGCCGTGAAGCCGTGGGTGCCCGCACAGCCCGCCGCGCCGCGCCGCGCCTGCTCCCTGCGCCCGCCGGCCGTGACCGCCGCGGTCGGGCGGGCGCGGGGCTGGAGGTGCCGGAGGGAACCGGGCGGTCGCGGCCCGCTCAGGGAGGCGGCGGGGGAGAGGGCAGGAGAAGGGCGGGGACGGGGCTTCCCTCGTCGCGGGTTCTGGCGCAGCTCGGCAGCCGCCTGCACTTGGAGAGCCTCGGCAACACCAAAAGGGCGCTGGGATATTTTTTTTTTTTTTTTTTTAAAGTCCGGAGGTTTTCCGTTTGTTCAGGGCCTTTCACCTTCTGAGGAAGCCCGAGGCACTTTTATTTACATGGAGCGTCTACAGAGCGTAGTTACCAGTCATGCAAGGCCAGGGTGAGGGGGGAAGCAGCTTAAAATGAGGTGATTTAACGTGAATCTGGGTGCGTTGCTCCCTGGAAGCGCCTGGCCACATACAAACTGTTGGGAAACTTCTTGATGTGGTGGTGTAAAAGGAGCTGTGCCCGGCTGTGTTGGCTGGGCCCAGGCTGGAGCCTTGGGAAGGCCGGAGCTGCATCCCAGCGGCACTTGTCATCCCAACTGCCTTGGAGGAGTAATCCCTGTAAGCACGATTTTCTACAAACTGGTATAAGTTCACCTGAGACGAAACAGGGATTTGCAAGGCTGACTTGAATGGCTGGCATGTGTTTGAGATCAGCTTAATGAAAAAGATTAACTTTCTTAAGTTTTGGGAAAGCCAGTAAATCTATTTCTTCATTACAAATCCTGAAGGAGTGTGAACTATTGTAGAGGACCACCTAGTACTGGAGAGTTCATTTTCCTTGCAAGAAAAACTGCAATGCATATATTTTTGCAACCATTTGAACATGAAGCGCTGTGTGTCCTAGGTTGCTCTTTGTGACAATTGTGTAATTTATAATTAGGCCTGATAATGCACTAGATATCCAAGCTTTTCTTTGGGGACTCCAGTACAAGACAGGACAAACTAGAGAGATACTCCATCATCCATACTAGCTGAAGCAGAATTATTATTTGAATGCGAGTCTTGGTAAAATGAGCCTAAAACTGGCAGTGTTTGACTATTAGATCATGCTTCAGGGCAACATAAGAAGAAACATGATCAATCTGAGATACACCTAGAAATGTGAAGCAGGAATAAAACTTGGTACGTTCAGTAATAATTACATGAAGAATGTATCGTATCTAGTCTCTGAAGAGATTTCTTATAATTCCCCTGATTCCCAGAGGAACTTTTTTGCTTTCTGGGCCTTCCAGGGCAACATAATCAGCCTATCTATGTGGTTTTGCCAAAGAGAGAGCATATCTTAATTCCATGCCAGTCTAAAGATGTTTTTGATTCCCAGATGTTTGATTAAGAAAAGAGAGACCAAAGTAGATTCCAGCCTGCTGATGATAGTGTTTTACAGTGATGCATTTACATTTCTTGCTACAACAGATTGTTTAAAGTAGAAAGAGCCATTTAATATCAGTAGATTTAAAAGAAAAAAAGCAGAGGACAAAAAAAACTAAGACATGAGAATTTCCTTGCGTGTCTATATATCCATTAATTTCAATCAAATTCTTTCATGTTCTATTTGAAATAACAATTTTCTGTTTGTCTCTCCATATATTTATTTTATGTTGGAGCAAATCTTGGTATTTTTAAAAAGCCAAGTAGTTAAGCACCTAATTCTTGTCTAGTAATATGCTTTGAATACTTCAAAGAGCTCAGTGGTGAAATGGTCATTTTGTTCAGTACAGGGCACAGCATTTGATTTAGAAATCATACAGCCATCTACAGTCAGTCTGCCTATATCACAGTGACCTGTCCACTATAAATACATGGAAATGCATATTTTTTGCCTTTGAAATACAGGGCATTTTAGACAAGAAAGCGTGAAAAAGTGGCATGCGCTTGGGAGATGATATGGCAAAGCTCATTGTGTGTTGAAGATATAGGCGGGATTCACTAAGTACAAATTTTACCAAAAGCATCAAAACCTTTTTTTTTCTATAAACCTGTAGATTTGTGCTACTGTTGAAGAAAAAAAAAAAAAAGTATGCACCTGCCTTTAGCACATACTGCTACTGTGTACTCAAATCAGGCAATTGTGAGTTGTCTAAATAACTACTGGAGTAATTATATGAGCATAGGATATCTAATTGTGTGTGCACTTAGGGAATGTCTTAAAAGATTTGGCCCTCTCAGTATTCTCAATATGAAAATTTTCCCATTGAAAATAAAAGCTGGAACAAAAGCCAGCAGGAAAAACAACAGCAGAATCTGCCAAAAGTAGTTTATTCTTGTTTCATTGGCAATCAATTGTTAGGCTCGTCATAACACTTAAAATGCCAATTTAAGCATGAATGGAGGTTCCACCCTAAAATTAAAACATTCTAAGGGAATGAATCCCTTTTACTTACACAACAATAAATGGAAAAACACATTCCAAATACTATTCATTTCTGTATTTGCAAGATTATAGGGGGTTAAGAACAAACTGCTTAGACCGTCTTCAGTTTATGTTCAAAATACGTCCTACAACAGAGTCACAAGTAAAGATGTGTAAGCTTTGTATAGGTGAAGAACATAATGTTTGTAGTTACATATTCCTAATTGTCTGCTTATATTAGATGTTGACTGAAGTATTCTTAGGGTTAGAAATATTTTTTAAATTTTACTTGACTATGCTTCGGAATTGTGAAAAATCTTGGTTTATATTTAGTTACATTGCTAGTTACATTGTTCATTTAAATAATTTAAATAAAATTAGCTAAGTTTCATACAAGTTCTTAACATCTCAAATGGACGTGGTGTCCATAGCAAAGAAATGCATATTTTGTTTGCACACCTGTGATGGTAGAAGCCAATATAAGAGTAAAAATGTGGAAAATACTGACTTCCTGTATTAATTTCTCCCAGGTCTCATCTGGTAAAGTATCTGGAAATATATTCTAGTTTCCAGTCCTTTGGGAGGTGAGGGTGTCAAATTTGGTTATCAACTATAAAGCTATTACATGCATATGAACTAGTTAGCAGGATTTAATGTATTTTGAAAGAGTATAGTATAGATTTGCCAGTTTAATAAAATATAAAGTAAAAAATATTGACTTTTTGGCTTAGTTAACTCATGCATGCAAACAGAAAGTAAATATTTCCACAGATTTTTAATATATATTTATATGAATTATACACATGTATTTTATTGAGTGCATATAACTATATGATTGTGCCCGTACAAATATGTTTAAGTAAATATAGGTACACACATTAGTTGTATTTTAATATGCAACAATATTTGGTTTGGATTTCATATTTCATCTGGAATCCAGGAAATTTTACAATTTCAGGAATCTAAGAAAATTTCAGGAAAGTTTTAGTGATTGCAGCTTCTCCCATTACTCTAAATTAAAGTTCCCTTCTATATCAACTATATTCTCATAGCAAAACTAAGAAATACTTGTGGAGTACTTCTGGTGTTTCTAGACCCTACGATGAGATGTGTTCTATACACACCTATTAAGAACAAAGCTGTACTGATTCTAACCTTGAATTTTCTTCCAGTAGAGTCTGTTTGACACCATTGTCAGCTTGCTGTTTCCATTGTAAATAATCACTAATTCATTCTGATGTTTTGGTTTTGTACATTCTTTTAAAATGTTTGCCAATCATAAGAAAAACCTCAATTAATTAGAAATTTTGTTCTGTCTTTTTCATTCTCTATATAAGCCTTTCTTACCTACATCTATATAAAAGAAGGAAAAACATTTAAAAAGGTTTTGTTTCTGAATTACAATAGGGCTTGGCCATAGGCATTCACATTTTAATTGAAATGGGTCTTAAATGAATTTAAAATTCTTGGGTTTAGTAGAGTTTAGATAAGCTTTCAGTGAACGTGTATGTCAATGGTTAGAATTCAGTCTAATTCACCTGTTATTATTTACACTGCTCAAATACCTCACCAAAATATAGTGTCTTCTTCCAGTAGAATACTAAACAGTTTATGCTTTCTTAGTAAAATACATAGCTTGACCTCCTGACAGTTATGTTCAAAATTATTAAATTCATCACGTAAGTTTGACAAAGGGCCGCTACTTAATGTGTTCTTAAATTTTTTAAAGGAATCAGACAAAGAGGAGTGAGCAAGAGGAAGGGAGACTGATTAACTACTGTTGAGTAAGAGGAACTATGTACTCCAGACTAACTCAACTAAAATTTGTTGTAGGTGAGTCTTCTGTCATTCTGGTCTTGAAACACACCGTACATCATCAGAGAGTCACATCAGCGTAATCTGATGTACCACATAGCTGTTAGATCGCTGCCCAGAAAGATGGAGAAGCTGGTTAAGGCAGAGCAAGGCTATACAAAGATTTCATGTAGAAGGGCAAAAAGAAAATAAACTGGATATCAGAAAAGGTTCCTACTAAGAGCATCCAAAAATACACAGTAGTTCCTTTGCATATGAGTGTCCAGAGCAACATTTTTGCATGTGGTGCCGTTGGTCCCAATTCAGGCAAAACCATCCATTGACACTTAAGTTCCATTGATTTCAGCAGAGCTTAAGTGCTTTCCTGAATCGAGGCTAATTAAGTGCATCACATACAAATACTCGTGTGCATAAATTGTTTACAGGATTGGGGCTTTAGGGCTTGTCTAAACAGAGACACTCAGGAAAATTAATCCAAATTAACTAAAGGTATGAATTTAAAGTGGATTAGTTAAACCACATTAAACCCCAGTGTGGACTGGGGTTTAATGTGGTTTAACTAATCCACTTTAAATTCACTGTTTTAATTACTTTGGATTAACTTTCCTGAGTGTCCCTGTTTAAGCAAACCCTTAGTGTATTGAATAAAGTCCCCAAATGAGTCAAAATTAAAATAGACCCTAAACTAAATAAATAGCAATTCTGCATTGGCAAGGGATGAAATCTTTAATTTTTACGATTCCAGTACTACCAGTGTGCTGAGGAACAGCAGCAATGAGATCAAATTGCAGTCAGTGAACATGGCAATGGAACTAAGCCGTGAAACTCCAAGCTGTGTAGGAAAGGCTCGTCTGCAAAAAAATCAGAATAAAACTCAAATTTTCAAATCAATCTTGTATACTTCGGCAGTATTAAGCTGCAATTTAGAAAGAAATATCAGATTTATTTCCACTTAAGCTGGCAAGACCAGTGAATGTACTGTGGTTGCCAGTACAGTCTGTGATGGCTAGCAAGAAAGCCAAAACTGGCAAGAGAAGTAAGATAAGCCTTATTTATGTAAATAAGAAACCATTTGTATTTAATAATAAGCTATTACTTCTGATTAGCCAGTTAAATATGATATATAAATAAAACACTCAAATAGCAGTTGATATCATTATTTTGGTAAATGAACATTTGTGTTCTTTTGAAAACTACAGTCTGATTCTCAGGGTGGCATTTACTTCCACTGGAGGAGGTGCAACTTCAGTAGGCTTCAAATTCAGGGCCAGTACAGCAACAAGACTCTTCAGGTGCATTAAAAATGTAACGAGGGAAAAAGGTGGGATTGCAAGCTATACAAGTTAAATGACTGTGGATTGGTTTGGGGTTTGTTTTTTTTTTTTTTCAGGAAATAATTAAATAAATAAATAATAAACCATTGATAACTACTCACTTTGGCATGAAATATCAGACATTCATGGCCAGACACCCAGCTGGTGTAAGTGGGCAGATGGTCCTATTTTTACTTAGAAATGATAAGTTTGGGAAAAATTTTGTTTGATTTTTTTTTCTTTTTTGGTTTAAGCAAAATCTGTTCCTCTGCTGAAAGTGACAATTCTTTAAATAAAAATATTGTAGAAAAAGGTTAGTCTTTTTGTATTTAAGCTGTGCAATTCAATTTTCAATTTGAAACTTGCTACAAGACTAATACTATCTTTAGTTGCACTGCTGAAAGTGCCTGCATCCTGACTGATTTGCAGCCCTGGTTGGATATACACGTGTGAGGCTAGTGTCATAGCCGTACTTCCATAAAATAAAAAAAGTACCTATGATTAAGAGTCTTTACCCCTAATAGTAAGGTTTAGTGCTTGCTAACCGGTAATCCTCACTGAAAAGGCAATTTTTAAGAATCCTCTGCCTTACCCGTTCCTCTGCGGCATCCCAGGTTTTCTCTCTTACTCCTGATACTCGGTAAAGGCAAGGGGCTAAAGCTACTAAAGTGAAGAAAGAAGCAAAGCAAGACAATGAGAAGGGAAGGTAACCAGACTGAAGGCAGGACCAGTGGGAGGGAGTCAGGGTAGAGCGCCTGCCCGTTCTCTGAAACTGAGAAGAGAAGAGCAGCAAATTGAGTGGTTGAGTAACTTTACCTCTGGCAGCTTTTTTAATCTTTTTGTACCGTCCAGCAGCTTCAGTAATTTTTCTTCTTCTATAGTTAGCTTTTTTCCCCTCAGTCATCACATATAACTTTATGCTATTTTTTTTCTAAAAATAGCCTGAAATCTTAAAGCTGTTTTTCTTAAACACTAATGTACTGTGCCAATAATTATTTTATACTGTCCTTTCACTCGCCTGGAACATAATTAAGAATATTCCCAGTGTTTCAGTTCTTGGAGCAGAGTATGCCTTCAGTTTACAGAGATGAGAATATATATGGCTGTGCACACTGTTGCCAGTATGTAAAGTATAGATTGAAGTTAAGAGCAAGGTTGCAGAAATAAAAGGAAAAGATAATGTCCATTTTCCCTTTGATTTTTGTATTTCCAGAACTTTATTCAATGAAAGAATACCCCTATGTACAAGTGAAAAAACAGACCTTGGCTTTTGCTTATATTGAAAATGACTGTTCCCCTGGTAAGCAGAAAACGGTAGTTGTGATCCATGCCCTATTTTGGAGAACTCTCATTTAGTGCCTAAAGGAATTGGAGGGCAAGAGCACCTCTTTCATTACACTGACTCCCACTTGTTTTTTACAACAATTAAGTGTAAGCCCTACAGCAGCACAACTGCTAAGATTTTTATGGGTCTTAAAAGGGACACTGACAATTTGAAATGAGTGAAATATCATATGCTGAATAGTGACAGTTGTTTATGGCACTCTTTTTCTGTCTTGCAGCATTAAAAATGTGTTTTAAATCTTCTTTTTTCCTGATTCAGTGTTTGTGTGGGCCAGACAACAGTACAGTAATTGCCTTCTGGCTCTGCAAAATGTACACAGGATCCTCTATGTTCGAGCACAATCTTTTCTTCTCTGGTGATCTGATGTAGCAGCATGCCTCTTCACCAGAGGGGTGTCCTAGAAAAAGAAGGAGCTTCCTCTCCAAGGTGTTTTCAAAATAATATTGCTTTTTACCGCCACAATTTTCATTCAAGGATTTCACAAAAGCTTTAAATGTGTCAACAAATATTCAGATTAGGCCTAAAAAATACTTGTCATTCCTAGAGTAAAATATGGGAAGGAGGAAGTTAGGAGTTCACAGCCACAAAGTCAATCAAAAACAACGAACGCTTTTGCTGAATTTATCATATTCGTTAACCTCATTATGATAGTGATTGTCTGGGGTGCATTTTAGTGTAATAACCGGTGAGAGATTGGGAAGGGATGAAGCAACTGTTTCCTCTAGAACATTTTATGCAGTGCTGCCAGGGGAAGACTGTCTCATTTCTGTCCTCTCTGTAATTCTTCCTTCCCCTTTGAGTGAACTGAGGCAACTGGCCCTATTCCTCTCCGAATAAACTTCTGTAGCGTTTGAGCAGGCCAGCAGAAGACAATGGAAAAAAATCACTTTGCCAGTGTAAAGACAACTAATGACAACTACCATTATTTGTCTCTATACTTCTGCCCTTTTTGAACAGCTTTTCATTTCTTCTGTTGTTATTAGGTGGAGGTATAAGTGAGATGTTGATAAGTTCGTGTAGCAGTGAAACTACTGAGAAAATCTAAAGGCATTTATCTACACATAGCGTGGCAGGACACAAACAAGGAATAAACGAGAATATAAACTGGTTAGACTTATTTTAACTTGGCTCTGAATTGTAACAATTTCTAAGTACTGTAATGTGCTTGCTACGATAAGGAGGCTGGAGCCGGGGACAAGGAAATGGCAATGGATGTTCTATGTTTTGACTTTAGCAAAGCCTTTGATACAGACTCCCATAATCTTCTTACCACCAGTGCTTATTTATATTTTTGTCAGCACTTTTGAGACTGCATCTGGAGTACTATGTCTAGTTTTTGGGCTCCCTAGTGTGGGAAAGGCATTGACATACTGGAGACAGTCCAGTGGAGGCCACCATGCTGGTTAAGGGGCTGGAGAATGTGATGAACAAGGAGAGACTGAGAGAGCTGGGCCTGTTCAGCCTTAAAAAGAGAAGAGGAGACCTTATTGCTGTCTATGACCACCTGATCAGAGGATAAAGAGAAGACAGAAACAAACTCTGCTTGGAGTTGCACAATAATAGGAAGGGAGGCAACAGATGCAAGATAAAGCATGGGAAATTCATATTAGTAGATATTAAGAATTTTGGTTTTACTATTATATTGGTCAAATACTGGAAGAGGTTGCTCAAATAGGATCTCCATTCTTTGAGGTATTCAAGACTGAGCTGGACATGTCCGTGAGCGACTTGATCTAATTAGACCTGTTTGAGTAGGTGTGTAGACAAGACAGCCCCCAGAGGTCCGTTCCAACCTAAGTTATTTTGTGATTCTATGAAATTGCACATCTCTACTCCTTGGATGTTTGTATTATGTTCTACAAGTGGTAGACATGTTGTTGAAGAAATGAAAAATCTCTCTAAATGTTAGTACATGCAGAAATTACATTCCAGACTTAGTGAAGTCTCTTACAAAGGGTCAGGCTGTCCACCATTGAATTTGATATCTGAGTTTAAAAGCCAGTTTCTTTTCGCAAATGTGAACTGTATAGAGCTCTTCAAGAAGATCTAGAATTCTAAATACAATTAAGTTTTTGTTATTTCTTTTTCTGTACTCTTTATGAGTGTCTGAAAACTTGCAAAGATCTACAGTAAAGAATAGAAAAGGAAAGGTAGATGGCTTCTGTTAATCTTCAAAATTTTAGGAAAGTGAATGATCTTCTCTGAGTTTGCTAGGGGACCTCTGTCATTTCAGAGGTGGGATCACTAATCTCTAGCGCAACCTCTAAACAGGAAGAGTGCTGAAACTTTAGCAATGGTATATTTTATCACAGTTCATTAAGCTAGGATTTTGATAGATATTTCTGAGGACAAGGCTAAATCAGTCCTCCATTTTTTTTTTATTTAGTCTTAACAAGAACTGGGAAAAGGAAAATGTCTTTCCACTATCATTGTATCAGCTAAGGCATCCAAAGGATGCACCTTGTCTTTCAACCAATTTGTTTTATCTTTTGTTTAACTCTTTTCCTTCCCTTTCCTGTGACCAAAATCCCGGTATGGTGTAGATACCTCCTTCCCTGGAGAGCTTCAATATGGCAGAATCTTTTCATGAAGAAATTTTTCTGTGTATAGTCCTTGTAAAAACCACATTCTTTTATCAGTTTTCAGGTAGCTAGTCTCTTGATTCATGTAACGTTATCAGTCACCTGCCCATTGTCACAAAAATCTTCCAAATTGTACACAACATAAATTTGTACCATAAGAAGATGTCCAAGCAAATGAAACAGATTATTTTCTTTACCCCTAAAAATCTTTCTAATACATTTAATTTGTTATAAAAGCATAAAGAACACAAGTCTATTTTTTGCCTTCCTGTTCCTTTCTGAAAGTCTCACTAATTCATTGAACCCATTTTAAATGAAAATATTCTTGAGATCACAAGAAGTCAAACTATTAAACATTTAAAAAATATCTGTCAGTAGGAAAAGTCTTGCTGTACTTTGTTGAATACTGACTTCAAACCATGATTTCTGCATTGAGTTTTATTAGGAGTCAGTAAGCAAATTTGAAGGGCCTGATCCTACATTGCTGACACTGTGCTGGATGAGGCAGAAATAAAACAGCACACTGCAAATTAGATTAAAGGCCAAGTCTGCAACTGTTATTGAAATCCAATAATTCAAACTGCAGTCTTACCAGCACTTAATAGTCCCCCTGGTGCTAAATAATCATAAAGCTTGAGGGTATCTACTGTTGTGCCAGCACACCAATGAGATGCAACCATCTCTGCCCCAAGAGTTGTAAACCAAAAGCCATTCTCCCATCAAAGGGCAAGTTTTCTTGAGGGGAGACTGATACCTATGTAAAGAATTGGTAATGTCTTCTATAACCTTTTGTAATTCCTTTCCCCATCTTTACCAAGTCTACACAAAAACCTTGGAAAGGACAATCAGTTTCTCTTACAAAAAATGCAAGTGTCAGTCTGTAACATGAGCAACCAAAGTAAAATAGTTCAAAGGCACCACACAAAGGACTTCTTTTTAGCTAGACAAGTGTAAATATATCCCTTTTAGTTATGAGCAGAAAATGTAGGTTCCTATCCAAATCTCGAACTTTTGACTTCCCCAGGCACAAGGTTTTTTTTCATTTCACTTCAAAGGAAAGTGAAAATGTGAAAGAAAGAACTTGAAGGTTTTAAGCTTCATACAAGGTGCTTGACAATTCTCCTTGACAATCAATCTCATCCTGAGAAGAATGTGGGTCAATTGGAGTGAGTTGTGTATGAGATCAAGAGTGATGCAGAGACTAAGTGTCCTGCTCTTCTCAGCATAAGTCTTTATGCAGGATGAAACAAAAGTTCTTCAAGTAGCATCATGGAAAGGTAGGTGAGTTAAAAGGAAGACACCTGAACATCCATGTTCCTGCATTGTCACTCTGTCCCTGAATAGCAAATGCTAAATGGAAGAACAACTTCTTCACCGAGTCTGTTCTTTCTAGGAAAACAGAGTAAGTGGAAACTATGATAATAAATAGATGCCGTTAGTCATTGTTAACTTCTTGGAATTAGCCTGATATTACAGCGGAAGACATGAATAAAACTGAATCTTCACCTACTGAGGTCACTAGGTTTGGCTACTAAGTTTAGACGGAGGTATCTCTAGTCATGAGTAAGGACAAATTCTTTGTGAGAGCTCTGAGAAGGGTATCCCCTCTAATAAGTGTTTCTTTGAAACAAAGATTGTGTTTGAAGACTTAATTCAGTGAGAGCTTTTGCTCTCAAGAGCTGCCTTTTTAAGACACTATTTCAAACAAATCTATACAACCCTGCCAATCATGCTGCTCCTACAGTCTTTCAGTAGCTGCTGCAGCTACCAGTGATAGGAGGAGAAAATGTTTGGAACACAGCTACTAGTAATGTTAAATACCTTGTTTGTGTTCTATGGTAGGAGTCTGTTTAATGGAATCCGTCCAATCTCCGTGAATATTTTTTCACTACCTTGCTTTTCCTGCTGACTAAACATTTTGGTATTGTCACAAATGAGAAAAAATGGTGACAGCTGAACAATCACAAAGGCCTTTTCTTCTGTTTCAAAATAGGAATTATTTCAGTAATGTAATAGGGACTATTTAGCTCCATTCAAAAGAAAATGTAAAGGTCTGTGGCATGAAGAGGCCAAGTGCTCTAAATACAGCATTAAAAAAAATTGATGGACAGCCATCTTTGCCTGGTGTCACTGAGGTCTGACTGTTCCCAGCGTCTTTTGGACCATAGCCAACCTCTTTATTCCAATGTTAAGGAAAAGATAGATAAGACTCAAGTTTTTAATTTTCAGCCCTAAAATTTGGATATCATCTTCAGAAGTTTCAGATTTATGCAAAGTCATAATATGCCCTGGAGATATCATGTACCTAATTCTTCTTGTTCATTATCATCCCTTGTTTTGAATAAATTGCTGTTATGTTGAGATTTCTCTTCCCCTTTTATTAAGGCAGTTAACCATTTACCAGTTTTATATGAATTATCATAGAAAAATTTATTTGCTCTATAAAAATAATTGGCTTCTTTAACAGCAATATTATTCAATAGTGCCTTAATCTGTAGCAATTCTACATAAGCTTTTTACTATGGGATTTTTGATGTTCTAATTTTTTATTGTTAGCTTTGCTAATAGCTCCAATTTTTCTTGCCTTTGGCATTTCCTAATTTCATGACATACACCTAAAATCCAGCTTCTAAAAGTCACTTAGAAAGCCTTCAGTACACTATGATATGAAGCAGAGACCAAATTAAAATTTATATATTCCTTGATTTTCGTTTTAATGGCTATTAGAAATTCTTTATCCTTAAGTAATAGAGTATTGAATCTCCAATGCAAACCATTTTTATTCTCCTCTATTCAAATTATCTCTATTATTTCACTGGTATATGATCAGATAAAAGGAATCCATGCACTTTAATTCTCAGTTTACTCCCAAACAGAATTTTGTCTCTGCAAAAAATACCCTGTCTTATATAAGGCTGATTTTCCACAGAAAAGGAGTCTGAACTTACTTCATTGGGGTTGTTAGAACTACTCACAGGTTCAGAAAATAAAGCTGCTTATCTTTGTGTTTGTAAATTGGAATCTTGCAATCATTTATTCCCTTTATTTTTTTAATAAAGTATCCACCTTCCATTCAACTTCCAGCTGAACTTAAGTAGTTTTTCTTGCTGGTTTTCTATTACATGTGTGTAGGATAAACTGATGGGAAGATTCTGTCGCCTTTTTTTATATTGAAACGCAAGCAGCAGAGCTCCTCCAGAAATGAAGTATTTCTGAATGTCCACTGTAGTCACACAGCTTAGTCTCATGATGACAGCAAGCTCCTCAGATAATCAGAGTTCTTCTCTGTATATCCAAATGAAGGACATTACTACTGGAATTTACTCTCTGCTTTTCAAAGGAATTTTGTGCTTGCTAGTTTATATATATTTTAAAAGACGAAATGAGAATCCAACCCATTGTTGTATGAAATAGATTTATGCAATGAATGCCACTGAAAATCAGTTTTAGGTGAGTCAGATGCTTTTCCCTCCGTATATAGCTCCTTTGTGAAATTTAGCTCAGGCAAAATGTAAAGTATATTGTATTTTCACTTTTCATTTGGTATTTTTACCAAACAGTTTTGCTGTGTGAATTATTAGTATAGATACTTTGTTCTCTTATTCTTTTGATGGCACAATAAGGTTTGTAATAAGTAAATTAGGTTTGTAGTAAGTATTCAGATTGTTACAAATATCAAAGCAGTGTGAGATGAATGTGGACAAATAAGCTGTGTACGATAAAAATACAACCACTCTTAGGAGTAGGGCATTTTTCATTTCAAAGACTGCTTAGTAATATAGGACCTGGTCATTCTAATTTAAGTTTCACATTTAAAGGTAAACTAACAAAGTATTTATTTTAATCAACCTGTCTTGTGTAGTCTGGTGGAAAAATAAACACCAGTTAAAAGGGTATTAGTCTGACAAAATGACTCACCTTAAATGTTAATTTGAAAAAAGCAGCACTTCTTTCACTGTCTTTGGTTTGGTTGAACTGATGTTTTTCAGAGCAACTGAAAAGGAAGCTTTCTCAATATGTTTCAAGTGTGAAGCTCTTTTTTTTTTTGAGGTGTTTGGTTTTTTTTATTCTTTCTTTCTTGCTGTGGTGCTTACTGCCTCTTAACAGTGTCTTTTTGCCTGGAAGACAACAGTTATAACAATATGACAGAGGTATTTTTTCATATAGAGCTACCTTTTTCTTGGAGATTGTTTTAAAATTTCTAGAATGAATCCTGAACTGGCATAAATCTATACAGATAGACTTCTTGACTTAATTTTTCGTATCAATTTACCATTTGCACGTTTGGTTGTATCGCCTGTTGAAAAATCAGTGTTCCCTGTTGGTGTCTTCCTCCCCTTCCCAGTGACCATCGTTGACAGAGAAGGAAAGGGAGCCTTTATGGTTATGTTGGCTGTAGGGGTGCCGAGCTGTGCAGGGCTCGTTTGTGATCTGGTAAGGCTTCTTAGCCCTTTTTCTGCTTTGTAAAGTATTTAAGGCTCCTGTCTCAGGAGTTTTCATCCAGACTGTAATGCATATAGGAATTTAGAAAATACACCCACATAGTCCAGAGTTAAAGGAAACTAAAATCTGCACAAATTAATAAACTGCTATCAGCTTCTGCAGTTGTATTATTCAGTTGTATTATTACATGCTGCCGAAGAGCTCTGCTTATAGAACAGAATCGCTTTATGCTGGAAAGAGTCAAAATAAGATAGAGTACAAAAATACAAGATAAAGAAAATTGCCATGAAATTGCTATCAGGTGCTTGGTTGAGTGGCAATATGTGCAGGTTCCTATATGCTTGTTCATTTTGGAAAAAGTCACATTAAAGGAACAGAAAGATTCTTATTGACTTTGGTAGAATCTGGATCAGGCCCTCTGATAGGGCTATCTACAGTCTCTTGTAAAGAAGTTTTTAAAGCCACGGCCCTTTTATTTTCTCTTTTGTCTGGAATCAATGTCAAGTAGCAATATGTGTAAAAAATGAAGTGAATGAACAGTGACAGAGGTGGCAATAAAATATTCACTGTCATCACTGCACCTGAAAACACACCCAATTCATGTAGGAGTGTAGGGTGACTACCCTTTAGTGAACACAGCGTACGTATGGTAGATTGTTCCATACCTAAAAGTATATTTACTTGAGCTTGTCTCTTTGTGACTAGGTGCTATTCCATATTCTGTCTTCAGCTGTTAAGTGCTGGTGCATTGTGTCTGTGATTTATTGTTCTCATAATCGGTAATACGTCTCTTATGTATATACTTTATATATACGTTTTCTTAGCTGTTGTCTCCGATGGTCATATTAAAAATCTTTTCATGGTTTTGTGGCTTGTACAGCAAGTCTGCATTTTGCTTTTTTATACTTCAAATGTTTCCCTCTGCAATTTGTCTAAAACTTGAGATTAAACTGCATGAGAGGTAGAACAACACCTAAAAAATCATACCATCCATTGGAATGCCTTGAGTGCGGTGAGACAAGGCAGAGAGGGGAAGCTGAATTGCTGGTGCAGGTCTCCCACGCTTGTTGAAGGCCACTGCAGACAGTGTTTATGCCAGCTGCCCATGAGCCTTACCTCTGCATCTCTTTACCCATTTAGCCATTAATATAACTTTTTTGCAGTTGTGTGTTGACTGTGTTTGAGTAGTATGTGCTCCCTTGTTTGTTTAGCATAACAAACTCTTGATTTCACATCCATTTGCTGTGTTGTGGTCAAGTGGTCACACAGGGTTAACTGGGCATCTACAGCGCGGAGCCACAGGCTGCCTCTTTTGGCTTCCTGAGTTAGCGAGAGTTTCCCCCTGCACTGAGATGCAGCTCAGTAAAACAGCAAGTCTCTGATGAACAGAGTTCGTCCCTTCACAAAATACGGTCCTATGCCATTTGCTGCGTATTAGGTGTCCAGAAGATACAAGTTCAGATGCTTTTACTGCACAGAGATAAATGCTGCCCTTTCATTACTGAAGCTTCCTCTCTCATTTCAACACCAATTGATTTCTGTTTGCAGAACAAACTCTCCTAGGGGTGATGGGGATACTGGGTGCTTTTTGCGCAGCTCTATTTGAGAAGAGATTTTTGGTGCATCTTCTCATTCTCTTCCTTTTTACGCTACAGGGGACGATATGGCTCAGTGTGTTCATTGCGTGCCTGACTTCCCTCTGTTCTATGTACTGTGGTGTGTAATTAACAAGCAACGTGCCTTTTATACAAAGGAAAAGCAATAGGTGGACTACATGGCAATTTTCTAGTATGCAACTGTGTTTCCAGAGCTGTGCACATTGCTGCTGACACCTTTACAAATATAATAGTATGAATTTAACACACCGACAGAAATGCAAGGAAAAGGCAAAACCATGCTGGCTCCTTCAGTGCTAGAAAAACAACAAATTAAAATGTTTGGCAAACATAGGACAAAATTCATGGAGAAAAGACTTGTACTTCCAAGCTTCTCAGGGTACATCAAGCAACAAAGATTAAGAATTTATTACAGTTTTGTGTTCTCATTGTTATTTATATCGTTCTGTCTCCTTCCCCACCTCATTCCATTAAGCTTGCTAGTAGAAGACACTACATTTTATAAAGTTATCAATTAAAAGTACTCCATGTACAAGGAGTGGTAATAGAGTGTTCTTTTCATGTCCAAAACATGTTGCATAATTGCATGAAATTGCACTGAGTTACTGTGAACTTTAATAAGATGTTCAAATAGACTGCTAAAAATGTTTCTGTGAGAATGGTCACGTTCTTATGAGCTGTAGTGTTTAAAGGGCAAAGTAGAAATTTTCTGAGTAGGTATATAAATTCAAATTTTATGAATAATGATTTTATTACTGTTGAAAATGAAAAAAAAGCTAGTGTGATGGTTGCTAAGTGTCAGGTAGCAAGTGTTACAAGTTGCCTCATTTGGCAGTATGGAACCATACTTCTGCTTCACCTCGCTGGAACACAGGTTGCAAAGTTTCTGCCCATTTCTAAACACAGCAAAATACCCAGTAGAAATGGAGGATCAGACCAATCCATTTATCTGTATCGTGGGATCAATGAGCTAGGAAATCATCCCTCCTGCCAACAAGATGGCATTAGTACAACTGTGTGTAGATAACAGACAAGACTCCCCAAAAGATACAGCTCTTTTCAAGGAAACCATAGTAGATTCATAGCTTTTTTCTTTACTCATATGAGTAGTTTGACTGATTACTTGCATGAGGGAGATGGCCTGGGTTTGGCCCACTTAGGAGATGTTGCTTCTTAAGATTCCAACAATAACATTCCTACACATTATTCTACACAGCTCTTGCCTGAGGGCCCAATCTTGTCATCCTGCCACACACAGCATTTCCATTGAAGTCAGGATCAAGAAAATTACAAACCATACAGCATAAAAAGATACGCTTGGTTTATTTGGCACTGGAAAGCTCTATGTACAGGCCTTTGGGTGCCATTCTGTGATTTTGACTGAGACAGATTGGGAAACAGGAGAAGGTTAATGTATAAGTATTATCAAAATTATAATAAAAAGTACATAATTCTGGTTAGAGTTAACCAGCGTTGACCTGTAAATATTGGAATGCCCCCCTCAAAATTAAACTATTCTTTGGAGATTAATACTCATTATTTTCTCATTACCTCATCTTCACCTCTTTCAGTCTGGCCAAGTAGCGTGGATGCTTATGATCAACTGCTCTTTGCCAGAAGGAAGTGTGAGAGTTGTTCTTTCTTAAACACCCCCAGCCATGGTTTCTGGAACTCTTGTCAACTTTCAGTTGCAGTTTCAGAATATGCTTCAGATGAAGCTGCCCTGAAAACCTTTAGCTTATCTGTAACTAGATATTGTATCTGCTTTGCGTAAGACCTTGTTAGGCTTAGTCCTATGATCTGGTACCAGTGGATATCTAGATGAAGACGAGGTTAGTCTTGACCTACAAGCCTTAAGTGGTTTTGAATGACCTGAGAAATTCTCTTTTCCCAGCAGAGCTTGTCTGAGATGTTTGTGTGTGCTGTGACCGTACCTGCAGGGATGTATCACTTAACCTTCCCGAAGTCCAGGTTCAGAAATTGTCAGGATCAAATACAACATGATTATTTCTTCCAGTCTTTTCTTGGAGTGTCAGTATGTGGCCTGAGAAAAAGGATGGATGAAGTTGAAGAATGAGAAATTACTTTTTAACACTTTTTACTTACTTCTAAGAAACTTTAAGCCTATAAATGTACTTAAAAAACCTACAAGTGTCTAAATAATCAGTTTGGGTTTTCTTAAAGTGGTTAGAAGTTTCTGAAATTCTTTTTTAGTTTCATTATCTCTTCTGTTTTATTTTTATTTTACATGTTAAGAAAAAATGTATGGCAAACAATGCCTCAAGCATTGCTGCATGGTTAGGAACCAGATTTCTAAATGCCCCAGTTAATATAATTTATAATGTTGCATTCAGCAGCAAGTCATCTGATTGAAATAATTTGACTGGAATTAAACTATTGCTACAAAAATTTATGTAAAGCTAATGAAAAATTTATTGGTTTATAAAATCCTTGCTTTTATCCAGGGCTAACAATTCCTATGCAACGCTAGTGATCCTCCCACAAATAGTTGAGAGGAAATAAAATATAAGGGAGTTCATCAGTTCATATTCCCTGAGATCCTCACAGTTACTCTTCTTTGTGATCCAGTCTTTTAACTTTTTCATGACTTTAATCTTAAAAAATAGATTTTTAATTAAATTCAGAGCTATTATTCCCCTTTAGGGGAGGTGGGAAAAACAAATGCAACTCTGATGCAGGACCTCTGAGCATAACACTTTCCCTCTCTTTACAGTTCATTTTGGCATTTTTATATATCTTCTGCTAATAAAATGTAATGATTTTCATCTTTTACTTTGACATCTGAGTCTGTATCTTTTATCTGTTGTTTACAGTGTTTCAGCCCATAAATAAATCATGTGACAAAATAAATTACTTAATCTTGTGTTTTATTTGGAAACACATTAAAGCCTAGCTTTGGTGGGAAAAAATCACTTTACACCTTACAATTGCTTATATACTTTTATGACTTTTGTGTCACGTTCAAATACTATCAAGGTGTCATATCAATACCAATTGTTCACAAGAGCCACATTTTAAACCTTTCAAGTTTTCTGATAGAGTTTGATAGGAATACTTTGAAATGAAAGTACATCTGTCTTTGGCAAATGGCATTTTCAGTTCTGAGTGGTATTTTTTTTTAATATGATATTATAGTGTATTACAAAAGCAATATTAATCACCAGAACTTTCTTCAAATCAGTATACATATGATTATAATGAAGTCCGTTTATCCAGTCCCCTGTATCCAAAGCTGTTTGTTGTCATCATCTGTTTTTTTCATCTGCTATAAATTCACTTATTCTGCATGTTCCCAAAGTTGTTCTTTTGTATTTTTTGGCATCTGTGTAACTGGTAAAATAAATGGTACTGCACTGAATTTCAGGCTGTATTTTTATTCTTAATTTCTTTTAGACACATTTTGCTTCAGCAACGAGGAATAGATGATAAATATTTTCTCCACTGCTGTGAAAGAAAAAAAGTTTATAACCTCAGCGTATTTATCAAGCTTTTACCTGGTCAAAGAAAATTAAATCAAATTCTAAATAGTTGCTTGCATATCTCTTCTAGAAGCTTCTTTCCTTCACAAATGCCTCCCACAAAACTATCTTTCACATAGAGAGTGTGCCCTCTTTTCTTAGGTTAATTGCTGAAATATGATGTGGTTTGGTTTCATTCTTAGTAATTTCCGCATTCTATTCCAGGACATTTGGGATAGAGCCCAAGAGCTTAGCATGTTTTCCTTTTTTCATGGTAAAATTGTGCAAATATGCATTAGAGTGTGAAAACAAACAGTCTAATACATTTTTGCAAAGCTCTTTATGTTTACTGTTTATTGCAGATACCAGATCCTAATTAAAATGCGCTAACAAAAGCCAAGATGCAAAGAACAAAGATATAACAAAGCCTCATCTTTTAAAAATATTTGTGATTAATCCCAGAGGACACTGTCATATGTCATTATAAAATTCAAGAAAGTTAACTACATCTTTGGAAAGGATATAGTGCCAAACACTGTATCCAATCCATAGAAAAATAATCATATCATGGTCATGTTTTCCAAGGAATAATCTTCTTTTCAGATCCTATAATGGCATCCAGCTACAGTCCATCTTGTTTATGGTTCCCTGTGCTTCTCAGTGAAAACTTCTTGAATAGGTTTTTAAACATCTTGAAATGCTGCTTCCTCTTACTGACATTTGCCTGTAAATAGATCTCTGTCTTTATTAAAAAGGAGTGATTTAAATTTGATCCCAGAAGACATCCTTAACAAGAAATTAGCTTAATATGCTTGTTATTTTAACTGTGTAGAAACAACTTAGTGCTTGATTTTTAAAAATCTTCTGTTCAAGCAAAGATCAAGCCTTTCAAGATCCCATTTTGTGTTCACTTCAGGTGAAATAAACTTGTGGTCCAGTAACTGATGCCTACAACAAGGTAGAATTGCTGTGGTCCTGTTATGCTTCGCAACTGGAGATTAGAGCATTCATGCAAAGCAATTCTGTTTTTCTGTACACCGTGGTACACGGCTTCATGAAGCATAGAAACGAGGAACATGCATGGATTAGGTATATTAACAAACAGTGACTGATCAATCTGTTCACAAACTGTGAATTCACTGACCAGAAATTAAAGTGGATGTTGGCCATGCAACAGTCTGCGGTGGTGTCGTAGTATTTGAACAACTATTTACCGAATAAATGGCACTTTCCTCTCTCCTTGGTATCCATGTTACTTCTTCCCATGTGAGTAAAGTGCTAAGGCTTTGGGAAAGAGATTTGTCCTCTACGTATGCCAGGCAATGAATGCCCGTAAGAGGCGATGAACTGAGGACACACTGAAAGATTCCCCTCCATTTGGTGGAAGGCAGAGGGCAGCTCTGGTGGTGGAAGATACTCCCCTGTTTTTAGGAAGGGGATGTTACACCATCGGCTTGTATTTCCCTGAAAAAAAAGAGGAGAGGGAAAGAGGCAGAGGTCTACACTGGAAAACACATACACTTTATAGGAAAGGCTTGATTCATTGCTGGTGAATTGGAGACAAACACAATAACACTCTATGAAGATCCGTTTGTGCTCAGTTAGGCCACTTGCCTAAATGCTTTCATGTGAATTTCTCTTTCTTCAGAAAATTTAAAACATTTCTGGGACTTCATTCTGCTGCTTGGGATAACAGAGATCACACTGGAAGGTCTTCTGGATCTTCTCTGTGTCTGGATGCTTCAGTTTTCTCAGATTTCACAGTTCCTACCTTTCATTCCAGGACTTCAAGAAAAACATTTTCAACATGCTGTTTTCAAAACATCTCGGGCACTATTGTTCTTTTCCCATCCATGTATCAAATTCTTCAGTTATATGGGATTGTTCCTTTCATACAGCAGCTGGTATCAATTAACACAAAGCTGTTTTGGAATCCTGAAGAAGTTGTACCACAGATTCTGCCTGGTTTGTGTTTGGATTGTTTCGTAAATTAAAAAATACTCAACCTTCTCAAAATAGGAATCTAACCTAAGTAGACAAATCTTCCCTCCTCATTCTGCTTTGTTGTAGTAAGTAGCTAGTATCCCATTATTTTGTTAGATAAAGTATATATTTGAGGAAATTTCATTTGTGTTTCTGTTGTTTCCATAATGTCCTTCAGGTGTTGTGTAAAAAGGGCTACTCTGAAAGGCTAACGTCATCTGTTCTCTCCAGGTTCCCCTCAGAGACCACAGAGACAGGCTCTCTGGGTCCAGGGAACTGCTGAATTAACTCTCTAGGGAAGTGTTTTTCTATCCATTAACTATAAAGGCAGTGTAGGGAAATTTGACTTGCTAAGTTAATTAGGCCTTGAGAATACTTCTCTCACTTATATTAATATAAGGGAAAACTTCGTTGTTCTTCAATTAATAAATTTGTAAAATGTGTAGAACTACTTTTCAATGGAACAGAATATTTTCTAATGTAAAAATTAATTTTCTGGAAGAGTGAGTGTGTGTGAGAAGTATTGGCTGGTGTATTGACTGACAGACTAGCATGAAACTCCTCAGCTGAAATTACAGAGAGGCTAAAAAGCAGTTTAGGAAAATAAAGATTTTTCAACTTTACTTTGACAGTACTGTAACATCTTTGTGATGCAGTCAGCCACTCATCCGCGAGGGCAGCTCCAGGCACCCTGCTGATGAGAAGGATTCAGGTGGTGCTCTTTTATTTGAACTGCTATCCCTCTAATAGACGTTCCCGTAAACTGAACTGCTCCTATTGTCATTAGTGTGTCTCAAAGGCATAGATCGGCAGCCTGAGCCTATTCCTGGCCTTGGAGAAGACATTTCCCCTTTTAATGCAGTGTAATTTGTCAAACAGACGATGCATAGTGCCTTCCTTTAATGGGGGGTGTGTAACGTGTGCTCTTTTCCTCTCCTTTTCTGTTTTGTTTGTTCTTGAAAGGAGAACAGGTACAACTGTCCACTTGAAATACACCAAAGATTTTAATCCTTTATTGCTCATCAGGTGCAACTGAATTCACAATATGAAAAAAGAGAGATTCATTTTTTTCTCTGTGCAAGAAAGTCTCAGATGTTATGATTTTTTCTCAATTTTTGTTCTCAATCTCAAAACTTCTGGAAGAAAGTAAAAGAGATACTGAACATGCATTTTATTTTTTTTCCTTCATGAAAATGGTTGAGAAAAAAAAAAAAAAGAGTGAGGGCATTTAAATTCCAGGATAGATATAAAGAGTTCATACCTCCTCCTTCTCACTCTCTCTTCCCACTTCCCATTTACAGGTACACTTTGGACCTGCAGAATTAACACCTTTATTTTTTGCTACTGAACATTGTCTTCTTTCTGAACTTGGTGGCTACTCATCCAAAGTGTGGACATAAAACGGGAGCCTGTTGTTTGACACAGTATGTAACTATGCCACGGTAACAGAGCTGCATTGTTATATGTGAAATGCAGGCTAGCATTCCATCAGTGGTATTTGTCATGTGAAAAGCCATGCTGTGCTCTGCTAATGGCTCCTGAGAACAACTGTTATTTGGCAAAACGAGTAGGAACAGTGGATGCTACTCTTTTTGGTATGAAACACTGAGCGACAAATTCCGTCAGAAGAAGTCAGCACCTTGTGAGAGTGTAAAACCCTGGTAAGAGCTTGGCATTCAAGTGCCATTGAATAATCTGTTGATGGGAACATGCTAACAGTTTAATTTGGACCTGATAAAATCTTACAAGGTTTGTGTTGTAGTCTTCTCTTGTATGTGCCCTTTTTGATCTTGCTAATAAAAATAAGAAAAGAAAACTGTAAAGAGAAAAGTACCTTATAAAAGTACGTGCTTGGACTGACTCAGGCAGAATTAAGCTAGAACACGCCAGTCTTAACCTGCTGAGCTGTGTGTGGGTGTAACAGCACGAACAGAATTTGACACTCTCTACTGCCCGATACCACTGAAATATCTATGCAGAGTGATAAGCAGATAACAGATTGTCAGCCTTTTAGCTGAATTTCCTATTTTTGTTGGTATAAATCAGACTCCTGCTTTTTCCCCCCTTCTTGTTCTTCACCCTTTCCCTCTCCTTTGAGATATCCTGAATCCTTGCTGGAACCCTGCCAAATCCTTCTCAGCCTGTGTCATTCATCTCTTTACATCCTTTCATTTTTTAGGCTTTGTCTCATGCCATCCTCCTAACAGGAGTTCCAACTTCTCTGCGTGCAGAGGGCATACGTCTGCACTGAGGGCATACGTCCCCTCTTTCTTTCAGCTTTCCTGGGAGCTCAACACATTGCCTCTGTGACACTTGCATCCTATGCTAGTCTGGGAAATGAGACTCCAGATTGAGACCACCCCCATGTCAGGTGCCCAGCTAATGCTTTGCATAATGCATGCCGCGTTTGCTTGCGGGATTCTGATGGAGAGATAAGTAGCCTTCAAAAATGCTTGGGAGATGTTATGTTTCATAGGGTCATTGCTTAAAACATAAGGGCCTTACCTTAGGGCCAACAAAGAAAGATACGCGGTTACTGATTTGTTTATGTGTATCTGTTCACTTTTTTTGCTTCATTGGACAAATGAATCTCCTTATGAAGAGACACAAAAACATCATGAAGAGGACTGAATTCTCCCTTTGCATATGTATAGAGTAGCCCTGAAAGTTGGCTAAGTTGAGGATTGTATGTACGTGTTTCAGAACAGAATTTAGCCCGCCCAATGCTGGGATGATGATTTGCAACTTCGGAGAACAACAAAATTTGAAAACTATGCTAAGGGCCACATAAACTTCTCCATTTCCAGAAAGGGACAAATAAGAAGGAATGTTCCTTCCCTAATGCATAGTTTCTCCTTTTCTAGTGTAAAATATAGTAAATTACTCCAAACACAAACTAATCATCAAGAAGGCAACAATACCGTTAATGGTTTAAGCATAGTACTCAGTCTGAGTTTACTCTGCCTCATGGAAATAACAAAGTCATTTTGATTATGCTCAAAGGTTTAATATAGCTATTAGAACAACAGCTACTCTATTGGTGTTACATCATTACATTTCTTAAGTTGATTCAGCACTAGAACTATGACTCTTATTCTTCCAGTTGCGTTTGTGAGTTTGTTTTTGTTTAAGTTTGAGTAATTGAAGTCTTGTGGGAAGTAAAGTCATTGTTCATCTGCTTATTTCAATCTGTGCTGGGAAAGCCAATTTTCTCTTGTTAAATTATATTTCTAATGTTCAACAGGGATAGCTGCAGATACTTGCTGTCATGCCTCGCTTTCTTTGAAATACGTTTTAGCTGGCTCTCCAAGCTGTCTTATCACCCTCTGATGTTTCAGTAGCAAGGTGATTCATTCAGAGTGGTCTTACCCCATTTCTGACATCTCAAATCTGTGAACTGAGATCATCTCAGAGGGATCTGAAACTGCTATTCTGTAATGTGTGTAATACAGAGCTATTATATGAGCACAAGAATGAGAATGGGGCAGCTATTTTTTGGTTCTAGTGAGCTTTCTGCTTTGAAGCTACATTCCCGTGTTAATGTCCCCACTTCCTTTGGCACTACGTTTTCCACAGCTGTGTTGCTCATGGTTCCTGTAATGCCCTTCCAGACTAAGCAAAACCCTTCACCATAATGGTGAGAAGGGCGAATCTTGACCTGAATATTTTGTTAGAATAAATTACATTTTTCTTGCTTGCCTTGTTAAAAAAAAAAAAAAAAAAAGGAAAAAAAAGCCATTCTACCAACAAGCACACTCTTTCTTTGGCAGAACATTACAGCCTACAGTACTTGGGAACTCCTGTTGAAAAACAGTTTTGGGAACCTAATCGCTTTGGTTAAGTGCTTAATTGAGGCTGGACTCTTTTGGAAGCATTTTAACTATCATATAAATGCAGCCACCTAAATAGGCAGAAGCAATGTAATTGTGCGGTGTCATGCTGTAAACCAATAAGGCATTTTTCTCTTCTCAACAGAGGACAAATCTTTGGTCCAGGTTTAATGAAAGACAAGAGCAGCCTTAATGAATGAAAAAAAAAGTTGATCTAAGTCCCCCTAAAGTTAATGGAGAGCTTTGTATCAGGCCTGTAATGTGCAGAACTAAACAACTGTCTTTGTTGCTGTTTGACTGCTGAAAATGTTTTGCATATTTTGAAAAAGGTGATTGTTGAGTTCTATGGTAGATTTAGAGCTGACCTGAAGTGTTAATAAGCTTTGTTTCAAAATGCCTTTGAGGGGAAAGTAGCCGACTATGCAATGAAACCACCTGAATGTTTGGGGATAGAGGAGGGGGATGTGCTTGCTTGTTGTTGTTTGGTTGGATTTTTTTTTTTTCCAGATTAGCATTTAAGGCATATGAGATGCCATAGGCATTCTCTTAAGACATTTAAGGAGATACTATCTGAATCCCTTATTTTCTCAGGGTACTGAAGGAGAAAGTATTGATTAGTGCATGTGCTGGAATTCACATCCTATTTGTAGAGAGCTAATAAAAAAATAAAAAGACTGTGGTCCCAGTAGAGTTTCAGCAAAAGTAATGGTAACAATAATGACTTTCCTACAAATGCTTTTACATGTTCGGAGAATTTTCTTTTCTGTTTTAATAGCTATTAGGCTTGTTATGCTGAAGCGTGTAGGCTTAAAGAAAATTAAAATGAGAACATGTACAATGTTGTAGTATTGTTGTACTATTTCTTGGGTTTCTTGATCTAGATTAACAAACTGTCTTAATGCTTAATTCTCTGCCCATGCCTGCATTGGCCAGCTACAGACAGTATCCCAAATTCAGCCTCTCAAACCAACAGAAGATACTGAGAGGAATGTTGCTTTGTGAAGTAACACAAATAGCCAGTAGCTGTGAGATTTGCTGTGTGTAATGAGCTCTTAAAAGCTCTGTTTGCAGCATAAGCCTCCAAACAGAACTTACGTAAATTTTGAACACATCTTCTGCTGCATGGGAATAAATTTCAAACACCCAAGGAAAAATGATTCTGGATACTGCTCATCACAGGTCACATTCTTCTGTCTGTTTCACCGCTGTAGCCCAAAGACACTGTTTCCTCCTCCCTGAGAGTATTTGAGCAAAATAGTTTAGATCTATTATTGGATACATTTATTTCATGCTGAGGCAGGAAAGAAAATGTTTTGTGAACAGATAAACTAGTTTGCCATTTCGATTCCAAAGAGTAATTCTTCCAGGACACTTTCAGTACCAGTTCTTGCAAAGACTGCTTTCTGAGCTTGCATTGAAAAACCTAGTCCTTCAGCTGGCTTGCTATAACGTGTATATGTATTTTAATGCCTCAATTAATAATTCACATTAATTCATAACAGAGGACTAAATATTAAGGAAAAGATTATAAAAATCAATATCAATAATTCATGATGTCTTCTTAGCTAGAAAGGTAATTTCTCAGAAAATTATTAGGAAAGAAAGAATTTACACAAACCTCTATCTTTACGTTCTTACACTGCAATAGTAATTATTATTGCTCAGATTGGCATGAGAATAATCATTAAATAGGTATTTAGTCACAGGCAGCTGTCTTGAAAATCTAATAATCTATTGAATAAATATCAGGAATGTTGTCCCATTTGATAGATCTGTCCTTTTTATTTATAGTTTGGGAACCAAGAAAAATTTTGCATGGTCATAATAAATGTATGTATATATATATATATATATGTGTGTGTATATACACACACTTTTGGTCTTTAATTAGTCATTGTTTGGGAGGAAACAAGACAGAAGCAAAAACAGAATCACAGAATTGCAGAACAGTTGAGGTTGGAAGGGACCTCTGGAGGTCACGGTGTCCAACCTCCCTGCTCAAGCAGAGTCGCCTAGAGCAGGCTGCCGAGGGCCATATCCAGATGGCTTTTGAATGTCTCCAAGGATGGAGACTCCACAACCTCCCTGGGCAACCTGTGCCAGTGCTCGATCACAGTGAAAAAGTGTTTCATGATGTTCAGATGGCACCTGCTGTGTTTCAGTTTGTGCCTGTTGCCTCTGGTCCTGTTGCTGGGCATCAGTGAAAAGAGAGGAGCGCAGCGGGGCAGAGCGGAGTGGAGAGGAGAAGAACATTTATGTGTGTTAATATTCTTTTATATATATATATGTAAAAGATGCATACATGTATTTCTGTAGATGTATCTTGAGGGAAGACTCACACTCGTGGAGTTTGAAATAGACAAAGCATAATTGTTTAGTTTTCATTTCTTGTAAACTGCCAAAGCCTCCTTTATTTTTTTTTTCCAACAGATTCAGTGATGACAAGTGTGAAGGGTTATAGCCCTCTGCCTCCTGCTGGATATTTTTTTCATTGGCATCTGTGAACCATCTCCAATGTGAAGAAACTGAAGAACTTGCTTGGATAATTTTTTCTATAGCATGGGTATGGTGACAGATTCAAATTTCCTTGTTGCTCTGCTACTACTCCTAGCAACTCAGAATACTAAAGACCTATGCAACATCTTTCTTTAGTTATCTCTTTTCTGAAGAGTCCTAACTTAGCACACCTCTCATGAAAGCCACTCCAAGCCTGCAATTATTGTTGTTCTGCTTCTTTGAAACTTTGTTGATCCTATGTCCTTTTTGAAATAGTGAGAGGCCAAAACTGTACACAATAATCATGATATGACACACTCTTAGATTTATCAAATGATACAGTTCCATTGTCTCCTTTTGTTCTCTATTCCTTTCCTAATATGTCCTAATATTCAATTTCCTTTTTGGCTACTAGTGGCGACTGAAATTATGTTTTCATAGACCTTAGAATCCCAAGATCTTGTTCCTCTCTGGCAATAATTGTTATATATAAAATCCTACCTTTTTTTCCCACATTTCTGTTGCTCTTTGTTGAATTTCATCTGCCATTTCAACACCCAGTTGTTCATTTTTGCAATACTGCAGTCAGCTCTCTGACTACCTTAGTATCGTCATCAGACATTGTCACCTTTCTTCTTCCTTCCTGTTCCACATCCCTTAAGAATGTGTAGCTCTGTAATACTCTGCTGGCAACTGCTCTTTGCACTAAAAGTGTGTGTATTTGCTCCATCCAGCATTTCCTACTCCTAAAGTATCCTTTTACTCCTGAGAAGATCTTTTACTTAAGATCCTTTGTTGAGGAACCTTAATTTTAAAACATTAAACTGAATAATAAGTTCAAGTGAGTACCTCCTAGCACAAAATTGGATTTCGAGTGGGAGTGTAAGCACTCATCAGTCAAAAACTCTAACTTCCCCAAATCAGCTATTTTATAAGGTTAATGTAACATTAGCATCAATGCAATCTTATTTTTATCAGCCAGTCACAAATATTTTGCTCATGTTCATCATTAGCCTGGCATTAACTAAGTATAACTTATTTTATTCTGTGGTCAAATGTTCTTGTGGCTTAACACGCATTCTGTTATTTTTCTGGATACATAAGAAAAGCAATTAAATAAGTTTAAAAGTTAAATGAAACTGCCATAAACTAACTTCTTTGGTTTTGGTTGTGCTTCATTTTACATTTTCTGCTAGTGGGACTGGAGCAGAGTTACACCTTTGTCAAGCAAAAACATACCATGCTCTTGGGTTTTGGAGGCCATAGCATTAGCATTTATGGTTCAGCAGGCTGCCGAGGCTCATTGGGGGGTGGGGAGGAGTCCTGTGCTCTGTGCAGCTTCAGTAGAGCCGTCTGTCTGTGTGCTCTTGATGCTGTGAATGAGTACACTGCCATCTTCTGCAGTACCACTTCACTGCCTCTCACAGAGGCTTGAGAGGATGGCATCCACCTGGCCCCCATAATTGCACCTATTAGCCAGTAAACAAGGGTTATTTACAAGTGCTTTACTATTTTTCTGGAGGCCTCTGAAATACAAAGTGCAGTTACCACCCCCTTTTCAAATAACTAACAAAATAAAGACAGAAAAGGATGGGTAAGATTGCAAAGATGATGCACTAGGGCTAGATAACCAAGGAGACCAAAAAAATCTAGAAGGAAGTAGGGAAGTTGAGAGGGAAGGGTGTGAAAGAGGATGGAGGGACTATGAGATAACATGAATAGTTCTGGCAGCACTTGTGTTTGTATCTCTCCTCATTTTTACACCATGCCTGATGTGGGACACCATTGTTCCGGGGTAAATATAATGTTGTGTGAAGCAGGATTAACTGAGTGGTATAGTCTACTCACCTCTGAAGCTTTTAGCGTTGGTTATACATAAAGTATTTTCTGGAAGTTTATTTTCATTTTTACCCCCTTACACAGACTATTCCCATTATTCAAACTCTTATCCCTTACTAGAATGCTGCAAAAATCTTGAAGAAAGCTTATAAATGCTGCCAATTTACATATGTCCCATGGAAATAACAAGCCGAATAGTAAATATTGAGCAGTTAAAAATTGGAAACTTTCTATGGTTACCTCACAGGAATGTACTTTACACCCTGAAGAGATTGCCAGATTTTGTGTTACTATATTTTTAAGCAAGGTCCCATGTATCACCCCTTCCTCATTTTTGCTGTCAGTTGTGTGTGCTGCATAGCAATTTCCAGTTATTTATTCAGTTTTAGCCACAGCATAAATATCTTTACCATCAATGTACAGTAGGTGAGTACAGTTTTGCTAAAATAACCTTAAGTGGAGAGATGCTGGCAGTGTTTTATAAAGAAAAGAAACTGTGCTGTATTCACTACAGCTACTTATTGTTGAAGTCTCACCTTTTCATGTTTTCCTATTTGTGTTTGTTTTTAGCTTTTTCTTTCAAGATACTCAAAATCGCAGCTTTGGCTTTATCTCACACCTTTGGATTCCGTCCTGCTTTCAGATACATGGAGTGTTCCTCCAAGTGTCTGGACTTTTTAGATATTTGAGACAGATAGCTTAGTTCAGTGCATTTCAGTCTTCCTTTCAGAAGATTAATGTAGAGGATTATTTCTATGGCTAAGAGTTTTTCTAATGGTTATGTCCTTTTGAAAAAAGAGAATGTAATTTGCCCTTTATCCTACATATCACTACTATCAAGCAGTATTTCTTTTCTTTAAATTACATAGTAATTAAAAATATATTACAAAGATATCACTGAAATGTTGAAGTTAAGCATGCAAAAGTTCGGAAAATAAATGTTCCTGACTGTGTGGTTGTCTTAGCATGTTTAATATGGCCCCAGTGTGTGTTTCCACACTGATAATCTTGAATCCATGAGTCTATGTGACTTTTTTTTTTCCCACTAGGATTCCAGTCTCTGCACAGAATGGGTAGTCCTTATCAAATGAGCAGATATTGAGCATCAAGTTTTCTCTCCATTCTTCTGTATGTAGCTCATGCTTGATTCCCTACACTCTTTGAACATCTTTCTCAAGACATAGCATTTCTATGATGCTCCGCATTCTAGAATTAGTACTGTACAAACATTAATTAAGTAATCTTTACATGGGAATTATTTTTCCATGGAAAGAGTCAATCCTGAGATTCTCACTTTGCAGAGAAAAACTCTGACACAGAAAAAAGAAATGTCAAAAGTATCTGCTAATTTTGAGTGCTTAATCTGCAGCAACTAGTCTGGGCTTGTACTTGGACTGGCCTGACACTTTATGTGTTCAAGGTATGTCTTCCAGTGCCTCCAGTCTGCCATTTAGAGCACTCAGAAAAACAGCTCACAAATAAGGGATTTTTAGTTAGGTAACTGAATAGGAAAAATAAACAAGAGAAAATTTGATTTGGATAGAATCAAAATGATTTTTTTTTCCTTTTTCACTACAACAACTCTCTTCTGTTTGGCCAGAATGAACTGGCTTTCATTTTGCTATTATTTAATCCATTTGCTCAGCCATCTCTTAAATTTCAGAATAAAATTTTGGAGCAAGAAGTCAGAGTGACCAAAGAAAGCATTCTGACCTTTCTAAGACAAAATATTTTGATAGTTATCTCCCTTGTCTCTCCTAATTACATGCAAAGTCAGGAACCAGTTTTTGGTCCCCTCTTCCTCAGGCTCCAATACCTCATGAATGTACTATTCTTTGAAAAAGTTGCTTAGAGGCATTCAGTATTTCCATAGAGGAACTCAGACTTCCAAGTAGATACCTTGAAAAGGAGAGGGATCCCCGGCATCATACTGGCCACAGGAATTTTTCAGTCAAAGTAGTGATATTGCCATTTACTACCTTAGCCATGGGACCGTTCTTTACTTTTTTGCAATCCACTCCCTCATTTGCTGCAGATCGTACAACCCCTGTGTCAAATGAAGCAGTTACTACAGCAAGCTGTTTCCTTTTGAGTATCTTAATACATTCAGAGAGCAAGTACGGGGCTACCTTGAGTCATAGAGCTCCTTGGGTAGTCCATGGGCAGCAGTCTTCGTGTAACCTTTACAATCCACAAGAGGATGTACGTTTAGTCAGCTGCTATGTAGAGCTTTCAGTTGGGATGTGTGCCATGGATAGATGGACCCATGACTGGAGATGACACTGGGCAGATCTTCTCTTCTTCCAGTAAAACAACTGGAAAAAAATGTGTGTAATAACATAATCAAAGAATCCACCATAGGACTTGTGTTTATGTTGCAATGTTAATAATGTTCACATCACATAAGTTCTGTATAGAGATAAGGGGGGGGTGCATCAGAAAAAGCAGGAGTCCACAACCCCTTTTCTACTTCTGGCCAGTATCTTACATGCACCTGTCTTTGTATCATGTGTCTAGTTTTCTTAAGCCTCAGCCTCTGCTTGTCTGGCTTCTTGTCCCAGTTCTGTTGTTTCATCTCATGCCTTGCTGTCTCCTAGTTCTTCTTGTATTTCCCAGTCATCTGCTTTCACAATCCCAGTTTCCCTTTCTCCTGACTCTCTCCTGCCTTGGCTTCTCTTTGCCTTGCCTGTATCCATTGGTCACTGGTACCAATTTTTCCATACTCAGCATTGTTTCACTTTTTGCCCATCATCTGTTTTGCCTGATTCTCTTTGCATGAGTATCTCTCCACATATACTACCAGTCCTGATCCTTCCTCTGTAAGGGCTTTTCTGCCTCTTTGTAGCCCTAACACTACCCAGATTGTTGTCTGGTTTCTGTCCTCATCTCTCCTTCCTCCCGTTTCCCCACTGTCTCTCATTCTCTTCCACTTTTTCTTTCTATTTCTAGGCTCCTTGATAATTTATTTAAAATATAAAATATTACTTGTGCAACAATGTGAACTTTGAGCTTTCAAAAACATGACTAAATGTAATTTTTAAACACAAAATATATTTCCAGTTATTTCTATGTGTCCCTGGGTTCATAGCCCTTACAGTGTATTTTGTTCATGGGTTAGAGCTTTTCTTCACAAACTGAGTGCTAGAAGTGTGCATGTGTAGAAAATGGAAGCAGATGTTCTCATACAGTCTCTTGATTCCAGCAGCTGAAGTTTTAGAAAGACTATCAAATGTTCCTAGCTCTCACAATAAATTATGTAACTTGGCACTAATATGCTGATAGTACGCTATCAGTAGTGCAGATCTAACAACTCTGAATTATTCTCACTCTTTAAGGCAGAAGTATTGAGGTGTGGGTTCCTTTACATCATGCATTTAAGAACTGAAAACAGAACAGCATGGTTGTGATGTCTGTATTAAATAATGAGGCAGAACATAGTCCTCCAGAGCAATAGGTTTCCCACTGTGTTGAGTCACTAAGCAAGCTGTCACTGTTGATGATGTACTCTTATTTTTAGAAATCCTTCAATGAAAGTCAAGCTGAACCCTGTGATGCCATATTTTACATTTCTTAAGTTGTTGTGGTGCCAGTTTTCATTATTATTGATGTTAAACACTTAAAGAATGTTTCTGGGTTATGCAAAAGGTCTTCACGCATTTCAATGATTTATGAAGCAAATAGGCTGGCTGGATGTCTGTGAGGTGCCACTGATGGATTCAGTGAATGCAGCAGTAAAGCACGCTTTACGGTACCTAGAATGCAGTTTCTAACTGGTTTTAGTTCCATTAACAAGTTGTGAAAGAGACTTGATGATGCTTTTAGCTAGAAAATATTTTAGAATGTGATGATTTGTGGAAGAATAATTCTATCTGAAACAGTGTGGGAAATGACAAACAGCTTCAAGAAGAAACACAAATGGATTGTGTTACTGTTCCGTGAACTCTGGCTGTATCCTATGGCATCTTAGGATAGTAGTATGATGTCTCAAGATAAATTGCACCTGTCTGCCAGAGTCTTCTAACCAGGCACTCCCAAAAGAGACTTTTGTTTCTAACTAGGCTAACTTCAAATATGGAGAGACTTTTTTACTGTCATGCCCTGACCCACACTTTTTCCCTGCCCTGTACTGGAGTATTCCTCTTAATTATCTGTAGTGATCTAAAAGTTAGATGTCTAAGTTTCATCTGTAGTTGATGGAGAGAGCCATACGTTTCCAGAGGGGAATTAATCCAAAGTATATTAGAGATAGCCAAGAGATAATTTTTCATTAAGTTATTCTCATGTTTAGAGCTATGTAAGGGAAGAGATACTACAAGAGCCTAAACAGGTTGAACCCTGTTTTTCTTGCTGTCTTTGATGTTTGTTATGATGATTAAAAGTAGGTTACTTCTTACATTGTCTTTCACTCAAATGCAGATATGTTACTTGTTAAATCACTTATAAGGGCTGCTTCTGAAGTTGAAACATTTGATTGATGAAGCAAGACAAGAGACAAAGCAATCCCCTCCCAGTCAATCTCAGACCTACAAACAAAAATCCAGCTATCTAAATAAAACAGCAGCAACAAAATCTTTTGTTACAGCAAAATTATCAGAAAAGCATCATTTGTCAAACTTGACTGGCTGTGTCAAAGTTCTAGCTGAATAGCAGGGCATATATGTATATATCACCCATTATAAAAAGATGTATTCACTTTTTTCTACACATTAAGGAGGGGCAAGAAGATGCTTAAATATGGGAGGAACCACTGCTTAAATTGCTTTGAGCAAAGTTGCATGCCTAATTTTGTGTACTTGAAAACTGGGAATATGTAAAATCATGACTGTTCAGTAATGCAAGTTCAAATTAACTGTACCCTCAAATTTGGAAGTCTCTTTTCTAAAAGATGCAAAGAAAGTCAATAGTTTCATGAGAATTGATCTTCAGGCAGTGACTACAAACCGAGATGTGAATCCAAAAACTTTGGATTTTGTTATACTCATATGTCGTACTTTATAGACTCCATTAAGTTGCTGAACCCTGAACTATTATACTTCATGTTAGAGTATTTAAAATACATGGAAGATAGTAAGATCTACATAGATTACCAAAAGATTTTTCAACAAAATAAAAGGTCCTGAGGCCTTCTTGTTATCATCCTCTTTCCCAGACAATTAAGAGAAAACATGGTCTCTCTGCTCTCTTAATCTTTAAGTATATGTATTTTCTTCCTCGTCTATAGAAGTGGAGTTTTATTACACTGCAGAATTAAACTTGGGCCAAACCCATACTGGTGTTTAGAAGAGCACAGGATGTGAGAAAATACTGGATAAGTGTCTTACATTTTCTGAGTATCAAGTCCTAAAGTAAAGTTGGATGAGACGTGTTTTTTCCTTTGTGTAAAGCTTCTTGAGATCTAATTCCCCACTGCTTGACTAACAAATGAGGCCAAAATCATTGAGATTAGCTAATAGCTAATAACCTGATTATTAAACTATGGAGCTTAGCTACCATCTGAGGCTAAAAATAATTCAGTTTTAAGAGACAGAATAGCTTATAACCTGATTATTAAGGTATTGAGCTAAAAGGTGATGCAAGTCATCGTAGGTGAAAGTCAAGGGTTTGAATCAACGCAGTAGTAAGCTGAAGCAGAAGGTCTCCTACCTGAGGTTATTTGCTGTTTGGTGACATTTTTTTCCATTACTTTATAATTTTTCACAATTTTGTGGTCAAGGGGCAGAATCAGAAGAGGAAATAGAGGAAATGTCTTTCGCTTTGTTTTTGAACTGAATGCTATTCATACTAATGTTTGTGCCCACCACAAGGATAAAAACAGAGAAGAATGAGTGAATGGTAACCATTCTGATATTAAAATAAGAAAACTTACTTTAAAAATTAAAAAAAAATGTATTAGCAACAAGAATTTAAAGAGTATATTTTCATAGACAGCATCTAAAACATTTTTTACTTAATATTCTGAATAGATGGCAACAGTGATGCATGTAACTGTGACTAATGCTGATCAAAATTCTTTTCACTCATGAATCAATTGATGAAAATGGATAAAAACATGCTGTCCAGTTTTTCCATGAAAACTTAGGAGGTCATGGGAAAAATTCAGAACCTAATGTAGTGGAAAAACTCAGTTACAAACCTAATATTACTGAAACCTGTTCTGAGTTTCCTAATCAAGCTCTAGTTTGCACATGCAGTTCAGTCATGTTAGGTCTTACAGACCAGAAGTGGTTCATAACTTTGGTCAATGATTGATCCTAGTACTGTAAAACACGATTGGAGGTGATGAGATGCACAAAGTCCTAACTGCCATGCTATCTCATTCTCTTTTTTAATTTAAGTACATAGAGACGTGAATTTTCCTATCTATTTTTATATATATATATATATATGTGCATTTATGCACTACAGTGGGTCCTTGCTTGTAATTCCTGCCTTAGAAATGTTTTCATTCCTCCTGATAGTTTTGTCCTTTTTATCTTCATGTATAAAAATGTACAAGAAGTTCAGGTGAACACCTTGCTCTCTCTCTCTCTCTCAAGCTTGCCAAAAATCCAGCCACCACCTAGACTGTTAGTGCATTATTCCTTATTTCTCCACCCCCATGCCAATTTTAAAATCCTTTTCATTTGCACCTTTTATAACTAATGGATGATACTTTGGGGAAAATTACAGTGACATTTGCAAAATGATGCTACTTTAAAAGACAATGTTATTCTTCAATTGAACATAGTGCAAAAATAAGCAATATATTTACAGAAAAAAGTCTAATGTATACTCAACTTAACTTTATCAGAGGCAATGGATTACATAAGGTGATGCTTTTTGTTCCTTTCAGGGTGGTAGAACTTTTACCAAGTTTCAAAAAGATCGACCTGGTCTCAGGCTGCTGGTTCTGAAAGCTGATTCATCAAGGCAGAATGACTGAGAAAAACACTGGGCAGATCATTGGCTTAAGTGGCTTGTTCCATCCTGACTTTAATGAAACTTTGTCACCTGTTCACATCTAAGCGTGCGCATGAAACCTTCTCTGAGCTAGGGTCTTAAGACTGCACTCAGGGGCTCTTTGTAGTTAGTAAGTCCAAGGGAGATACATTGGTAGGGAAGTAACTGGGCCTTCCAATAGACATTTGCTGTTGCATTTAATTTGTACCTTTTTTCCCCTGTTATTCGTCAGTACAAAAAGTGTATCTGTGGTGGACATCCATTTAAAGGTATACATTTGGCAAGCCTGACTTTAAATAGTTGTGAAGAGACATTTGCAAACTTTGATTAAACCAATATGAAAAAAAAATTGATTAAACTTTGATCAAAATTTCTTCTGAAACTACTAAAATGTGGATTCATTCTGCTCTGTTGCATTGCATTACTCCCTCACCAGATCTCTTATTGAATTCAAGGAAACTTGCAGTGCAGCTGGAGTTGGTAGGGGCAAAGTCCTTACATAGTGGCATGAAGCGAGAGAAAGGGGTTGTGTGTTGTGCAACTGTGTCTTTTAATGCAGGACCTTGCACCATTCATAGTGCAAGTCAGTGATTGCTTTGTAATTATTTTTATAAACCTTTTAGCAACCATTCTGGAATATGTAGGTATTCAGCAGGTTATTAAGGCATTGAGCCTAAAGCTGGCACTTTTAAAAAAAACTTAATGCTGGCATTCCTCAATGGTGTATGATAAGGCAAATGTACAGATTTATGCCCTTGCTATGAAAAAGACCACTAGAACATGTTTTGTTGAAATTCAGAAGGAGCTGCAGAGAGATTTGGGGTTTGAAAGATTAGGTAATGAATAAGAGAAATAGATGCAGATGAAATATTACTTCCTATGTATGGTGTATTTCAGGGAACCATTAATTCACCTGAATATGACCATGAGTTATGCTCACAGTATTGCACTAGGATTTCTCAAAAAAAGAGTATTTAAATGTACTTGTAAAGTTAAAAGACCGTAAAATATTGATTATTTAGTACAAATAATGCAGTAGGCTATCCAGACCTTATTTTCCATGAGGAGAACAATGCAGTAATTAATCTGTCTATGGCTTGGCTTTATTTCTGTTTATGTATTCTTAGGACAGGGACATAAAAATATTTTCATTTAAGGCTAATTCATAGCCAGAACTGAATTATGAATGTTTGTTTTGTACAAATGCCTTCTATCACCGTGTTTAAAATAGATCATGTTTCTTCTTACTTTTTGACAATAAAGAACAGAAACTGGTAGTAAAGCAGCACTTTGGTTATAAAATCTAGTGACTAATATTAGAATTCTGACCTTCTGAATTGCACTTACTGTTCACCAATGATTATGTCATTAGGAATGAATTAGATAGTCAATGAGGTGGATCTTCAAATCAAAGCTTCCACTCTGTTTTTCTTTAATTTTTACTTGTAAAATTTTGCCAACAGTTAATGGCTATACTGTTAGCTTGCTGAGGGTTTGCTACCATGAAAAGCAGTTTTCTTATAGCAATCTCTTCCATAGTTTATGCACTTTTAGGAAAAAAATTCTATTAATTGCAAAAATTATTGTCCCAGACCTGAACATAATCCCATTATCTTGCTCTGCAAATGCAAAGGGATCTGTAATGGGAGAACTTGCATAGTAAAGCACCATTCAACATAAACAGAACTGAACTGAATTCCACATACGTATATTCCAGGTAGTCTAGGGGATTGCAGTCCAGAAAATTGGCACACCTAGGAACGGAATTATGCATGAAATGAGGGGTTTTTTTACTGTCAAAGTACCCACACTTAGTAGTACAGTGTATTCCAATATGGATGGATAAATCTACGATAATTCACATACTGTACAAGTGCATGGCCCAGAAAATGTTTAATGTCTTAGTACTTGATGTATTGGGTAGAATTTCATATGCATTGAACCTCTTTATTTACACAAATTCCATTGACTTGGGAGCTAGAGACCCAGAATAATTCTTAGGGCCTCTTTCTGTATGGAGCAGTTGCACCTTCTCAGGCCTCAGCTTTCCTGAACAGCTTTGGTGCCTTTGAGAACAAGACCTATGGTTTTCAGGCAACAGGGATGAGGCAGAGCTAAGCTGTCCAAGTCCATCCCACTTCATCCCAGGGGTCCATACCTTCATGGACTCTAATAGTGTGACTGCCTTCTGAGTCACATCTGTGGATCTGTGGCACTCTTTCCCAAACAGTGGCACTGGCAAGCGCTGGCTTGAGCGTAGTGATACCTCATTTTGAAATACAGAAATAGTAAGTGGGGTAGACAGGACCATCAAGAATTCTGCCAATATAAAATTCTTGGTGGACATTTGTCTAATCTCATCATAAAGACTTGCAGTGGTGGAGACTCCACAGTCTCCCTAGCCCGTTATTTCAGTGATTAACCATCTTTACTGTTATAGAGTTTTTCTTAATATCTGGCTTGAGTCTTCCTTGTTGCGTTTTAATCCTGTTATTTTATATCATGTACACCTTATTTTATTCCTCTTTACAGTAACGTTTCATATACCTGGAGATTCTTATTCTGGCTCGCATCTGCTTATTTTCTTCTATAAATAAATGTTCCCAGTTGTTTCAGTCTCTCTTAATAGAATAAATTTTCAAATCTTGCATCATTGTTATTGTTGTCTCAGGGACTCCCGTATTGCCCACGTCTTTCTTGAAGCATGCTCTGCAAAACTGAGGTCTCACTGGTACCGGAGCTGCCCTCCAGCTGCAGTCTTACCAGGCATCAGTAGAACAGAAGGACTGCATCAAGCCCCTTGCACTGGGGGCATTTTATATGGGTTTCCGTTTATACATGCCACTGTATTTCTTGACTTTTTCACAACAGCATAGAATTTTTTACTTGCATTTACCTTGTCACATGCTACAACCTATGAACCCTTTTCTGAAAAGCTGCTATCACAAAGCTACTAACACCTGTCTCTTCTGCCTTTCCTGGGACCAGACGATTGTCTTCTCGTGTGTTTTCATCTTGATTTCTTACATGAAATTTCTCCAGTTTCTAAGCGAGTGTTTGAATTTCAGTGCTGTCTTTCAATGTGCTTGCAACAGCTGTAAGGTTGTTGTGACTAGCAAGTCACAAAAGTATTCAAGGTCCGAAACGTTACTGGAAGTAGGAAGTGGTATTGGCTTCAGAACAGCTCCCTGTGAGGTCCCATTCCTCCACTGTGGGAAGAAAGCATTATAGATGATGATTCTCCCGAGTGACCTTTTTTGAACGTATTTTGTAACCACTTTACAGTAATTTCACAGGGTGTCTTTGCTTAGTTTGCCTATGAGGAAGCCCTAAGAAAGTTTGTCAAATCCTTATTAAAGTCAATACACAGAGCACTGACTACTTTTCCCTATCCACAGGCACTGTTTCCCTTTCACAGAAGGAAATTAGACTCGTCTGACATGATTTATTCTTAATAAATCTATGCTGGCTGTTAGTTATTTCCTTTTTACCTTCCAGATAGCTTAGTTGATTATTAATTCTGAGTTTTTTCTGCAGTTAAATTAACTCACCTGTACTTTCTTGTCGTCTCTTTTCAAGGACAGCGTTGTGGAACTACGTCATTCGGATATGAGTAGTGAGATATAGTGATATGGATGATGCTAATATGGGTGGGACGACAGCTGGATCAGCAATGCAGCTCTGGCAGATGTTGGCATTGCTGGCTTCAGCTTCTCAGCAAAGACTCAAGACATTGCAGCTCTACCAGCTGACTCACATTGTGTCAATATACCCCTATGGTATTTAGGTATCTGTACTCCTCAGGAAAGATACTTCAGAAATGTTATTCTACAGTTGAAGGGAAAGAACCAAATTTTGAAGGCGGGGTTTATTTAAGATTTATTTCTTCTACAGCCTGGGCACAGTGGATAGTGTTGCACTGGGGAGGGTGCAAGACAGGAACATGTAGAAATTAAGTAGCAGAGAAAAAGCTTTTTAGGACTTCTTATTCTCCATGTCTTGAAAAAAGCCAGCAGAGACTTGTTTTAAGGGAAGTAATCTATCAGCATAAAGCATAAAATTAAAAAAAAAAATAGTAGGCAGGTAAAAAATATAGCTATCTCAATGAAAATAGCATTGAATTAACTGCGGAGCTGTGGGGTAAGTAACTGTAGCTACAGCAGCCTGTGGTTGCCCTTTCATATTTACCAATGTTAATGGAAGTGTTAGTGGGGTGGGAGAAGGCCATATTAAAACCAGCTGTAAGAGACATGAGCAGTGTCTATGTATTCGTACCACCATACTTGAACCTTTCTTGGGTAAATCATGCAGGAGAAGACTCTGCTGATCTCTGCTGGTCTCCTGTCCTTTTGCTTCAGCGCTTGTGCCCCTGTGCTGCTGAGTGTCAGAATATAGTTGGGGCAGGTGTACTCCTACTGTCCTTTGTGAGCAGGTGCAAAAGAGAAGCAAAGTAAGTGAAATGTCCTCCCTCCTCTCTCCCGTCGCCCTTCTCCCTCTCCCTTCTACCAGGCAAATACAGCTGACACAACTGTGGAAGCTTTTAAACTGTTTTGAGCCGACTCCAGTCATGACCTGCTGTAGATTAGCAGGGGCACGTTCCATTAACCGTTCATGTGTAACCTGGAAGCAGACAGCCGTTTGGCCATTCCCAACTGGGATTTCAGTGCTTAGCCTTGGAAAGTCTGTGTTGGCTCCTTACACCACTCGCCGTGTTATTTGGACAGTGTTGTGCTTACTCACAAATTGGACAGGCTGTTTGACTAGGGCAGAGGTGCCAGGCAAAGATGAGTAGCTTGCATATTACCACAAAGATTGTTATATTTTCTTCAGGAAAAATCTTCTCTTAGCTCTTTTTACCCAGTAGCATCACTCACTGTGGCAATGACGCCTTATAGTAATAATAAGAAACACTCGGAAAAAAGCAAACTGGAAACAGAAGACTTTGAATCTGCAAACAGCTATGGCTGACAAGCTTCTCATGTAACAGGTAGAAGAATACTCTTCAGGATTACTTCGGGTGTCATCATATGCTTGTAATAATAATGTCAAGGAAACAGGCTTCTGTGTATTGACCACAGTCCTGTATCATACAGTACATCTTATACCACCAAGAAAAGATTAAAGTTTCCAAAGTGTTGTGGTTTTGTTTGGGGGGGGGGGGGGGGG
>JAAGAY010041583.1:0-72917 GCA_011801015.1 Ardeotis arabs
TTTTTTTTTTTTTTTTTTACTGCCTACAACCATTCAGGTGACCAACATTTTACTTTTTCCTCCCATCTATAGCATCCAAACCTTGATACTGGCATAAAATAGGTTTATTGTGTCTATTATCACCAAGTTCTGACCACGTTCTTTCCTATTTTACGTAGTATAATAGATAGTATATTTACGTAAGAACCCAGAAGAGAGAGGCAGAGTCTAGCAGATCCGGATATACCCACGTTCTCCGTGGGTTATTGCTGCATGCATTGTGCTGATAAGCAGAGTTACGTATTGGCAGATGTCAAAGCTTCCAGGAGGTTATAGTGTGGACAGGAGAGCTTTTAAACCGGATCCTGTAACCTCCACCTGCTAAGTTTTAGGACTGTATTCGTAGATTAGAAATCAACTTGAGTGTATTAGGAGATAGTGGAGCTGAGCACGTGCGTGCGTGAGTAGGGTTCTGATGGTCTCTGGGTGCCATCTCGGCTGGTGATGGCCAAAGCGACTTCTTCAGCTGTGCAAATGAGATTGAATGATGTATACTGGAAACTTTAACAGAAAAGCATACAGTGTATGGATTGTCAGGAAGCATTGTATTTTCCTGCTTGTGTGCTCATGGTTTGTGTCGTTCTGCTTTGTTTATTTTTGTGGGAAAAGTGTTTTCTTCCTTAGTTTGACTCCTGGTATAACAGGAATACAAATGAGGTCAAATCTATCATGATTAGGGAAGGACTCTTGCAGGGTGTGCGCAGAAAGCTGTCGTGATAACAGCCTTTGGGTTTTTGAAATACTGCCATCGTACCAATTACTTATGTCCAAAGCTTCCGAATCCAAATTTTTGTACTTGTGTATCAGTATGTGAATTTAAACAATACCGTGCCACTGCCTTCCACAACTGAAGAACCGCACTCCATCTAACAGTTTTCATGTCTAAAAAAGCATGTTGGCTTCCCTAGGGGTAACTGTAACACAGAAATAAAGACAGACTTTTCAGAGTAAGTATTCCCTTTCCTGTTTTCCATGCATCATGTGGTCATGTAAATGTGTCATGGAAACTCACAAAAATTAAATTAGACGAGGTGATGAACTCAAACAGGATTTATGTCTAACAAACTGATAACAAATTCAAACTTAGGTTTAATTTTAACTAAAATTGCTTTAAGACTCCAGTATCATTAACAATCCACAGGTTTTGAAATGTCACTCTGGAATTAATACTGCTCTCAGGAATTCTGATGATTGTCGTAGTTCAGCCCGGATCGGGACCAGACTACGCAGTCTCTCTCTCACTCCCCCCACCCTCCGAGAGAACAGGGGGAGATAATAGAAGAAAAACGGCTCGAGGTTTGAGATAAGGACAGGGAGAAAATCCTTAAAGTTACCGTCACGGGCAAAAACAGACTCGACTTGGGGAAAACTGTTCATTTATTGCTAAAAACAGCAGGAGAATGAGACAGAGAACAAGATAAACCTCCCCACCCCTCCCTCTGCCTGAGCTTAACATTATCTCTACTACCTTCCCCCCCCCGAGTGGCACAGGGGGAAGAGGGAATGGGGATTGCGGTCAGTTCATCACGCGATGTTTTACGCCGCTCCGTGGGCCCAGATGGGCTGCAGGGGCACAGCCGGCTCCACCATGGCCATCACCACGGGCTGCAGGGGAATCTTGGCCAGGAGCCGCATTACTGCTCCCCCTCCTTCTGCACTGCCCTTGGCGTCTGCAGCCGTTCCTCTCACAGAAGTCCTTCACAACAGGCTGGCAGACGCCTCTCAGGGTCTCTTCACATCTCATTCACATCTCATCTCCTCTCCACTTCTCACAGCCGGGCCGGGCCGAGTCGGGCCCAGTCACCGCCCGGCGGGAGGCCAGAGGGTGAGGGGTGCCAGGCCCACAAGGCTCGCGCCTCCCCCTCTCTGCCCCCGCTCAGCTTCTTCACATCTTCTCTTCTCTTTTTTTTTTTTTGTTTCCCCCTTCTTAAATACGTTATCGCAGAGGCGTTATCAGGGAACATTCTGCTACCAATCGGCTCGGCCTTGGCCGGCAGCGGGTCTGCCCTAGGCCCGGCCGAGTCCCCTGAACAAAGGGGAAACTTCCAGCAGTTCCCTACAGAAGCTGCCACCTTAGGCCCCCCCTCACTAAACAAAAGCAGAACATGATCTCAAATGCACAATCACTCCTTCCCAAAGGGAGGGCTCTCAATCTCAAGGGGTTTCCTTAGGCGGTGTCTCAAGCTAAGGGAAGAGTCCCTGGCTGCAGAGTCGCTGCTCTGAGGAGGACTGGCTCCAGCTCGCCCTCCCGCAGGGCTCCATTTATATCCCGGTCGAATCTGATCTGCGGTCAGATTCTCACTGGCTGAAGACTCAACTTTACAGTAGCCACATGGTACTGGAAGCTTCCTAGCTCCGGCTGGTGTACCTGCCACACAATGAGAAAACGTGTCCCATGAATTAGGCAAAGTAAGTTCGAAATGCCTTTGGGAGTGGGTAGGGAACTCTGGAGACACTCACCGTTGGGTTGAGATCGCAGGATAGTTGAGATTGGAAGGAACCTCCGGTCATTGTCTCATCCAGCGCATTGACTCAGAGCCCGGTGACCTAGAGCAGTTTGCGCAGGGTCATGTCCAGGGTTTTGAACATCTTCAAGGATGGAGGCTCCACAGCCTTTCTGTTCTTATGTTTGAATGGAATTTCCTGTATTTTATTTTTTGTGTCTCATCATGTTGCTGGACACTACTTGGAGGAGCCTGTCTCTGTGTTACTTACTCCCCGTTTCCATCAGGTACTTATGTACGTTGGTAAGATCCCCCTGAGCCTCCTCTTCTTGAGGATGAACAGTCCCAGCTGTCTCAGCCTGGCCTCACATGACAGATGCTCCCGTCCCTCAATCGTTTTAGTGGCTGTTTGCCGCACTCACTCCCGTATGCCCATCTTTTCCAGTACTAGAGAGGCCACTCACTCCAGTATGCCCATCTTTTCCAGTACTGGAGAGGCCAGAGCTGTACACAGCACTCCAGATGTGGTTCTGTGAGCGCTGACTAGGGAGGGAGGATAACCTCCCTCACCTGCTGGCGATGTTCTTCAGGAGCCCAAGATGCTTTTTGTGCCCAAAGTGTATTGGCTTATGGGCAACATTTCTCATCCCCTGGTCTTTTTTTGCAAACCCACTTTCCAGGCGGGGGCCCCCACCCCGTCTCCTTCCTAGGGGCAGGACTTAGCATTTACCTTCATGAGGATCCTCTCTGCCCACTTCTCCAGCCCGCTGAGGTACCCCTGAATGGAAGCACGACCATCTGGTGTATCAGCCACTCCTCCCAATTTTGCATCACCTGCAAACGTGCTGAGGGTGCACTCTGTTCCATCAGACAGCGCTTACAGGGTATTTGGTTAAAAAGCAGTATTGCTGAGTACATGAGAAGGGAAATTGGGGCTTTAGTCCTAAGTCCACCAAAAAGGCCGTTAAGGGTTGTAGGTAATTAGTGCTGAGCTGGTGGCAGTACAGAGATGTCCTAGCTGACAGTGAGCTGGGCAGACACTGTTTGCAGGTATGCCTCCCTCAGGTCCGAGAGCGTTGTAGTTGCACTTCCGTGGCATTGTAACTCAGTTCATAAGTCCTGGTGGGACAATGTGACATGCTGGTTTGTATGAAGGCTGCAGATTTGTATACTGCCTTTACTATTCTTCTTTTTTGTGCTGCCTTCAGACCTGAGCTTGTGCAGAGTGCGTCTGGGTGCTTCTGTATCATAGCCCTAGCGCTTTTTGTCGCAGGGTTAAATTCTGAAGCACCAGTCCAGGTGACCCAGTGTAGACAGGCAGCAAGTCACTTCTGTGAAACATTGCTGAATGTTCCTTCCCTGCTCTGTCAGCTGTATACGTGAGATGTTACTTAGTAAAACAAGTTGCAAAGTGCCCAGAATTAATAGTAGTTGGCAGAATGATCAAAGCTCGGATTCAGACACTGATTTGCGTCCCAATCCATGCAGGTACCCTGGGTTTGAACCCAGCATGGAGAGGAGCTGTGGAAGCTGAGGGCACATGAAGTACAACTTTCAGAAGCTGAAGTAGCTGAGGTTAAAGTAGTTGTTAAGATCAAACAAGATGCACCCTTAAGGAGCTTTTGCTGTTATGGATTTGAGCATCGATGGCTGTAGCTGTTAAGTCTGCTCAGGTTTTGTCTTCTGTATGCAGAGCTCTGTGACTAACCTTAGCAATTTCAGAAGGACCAAAAGTGTCATTTGAAAGATGGTTTTGGGCATACGTTCGTGACCATTCTGATATAACCTTTTGGTTTTTTGTAGGTACAGACTATTCGCTTGCCAGAATGTTTGTTGGATATGAAGATGACGAGGGTACTGAAGTATATGAAGATGAACTTTATCACGAGGAGTCATCCAGCGAGCAGAGTGTTGATAGTGAGGTGGAATTCCATCTCTACAGCCAGATTCACTATTCCCAAAATCTTGGAGAAGTCAGCGCGTTGGAAATGGATGAAGAAGCTGATGTTGCAGGAGTCACGGGTCATAGTTCAGTTCTAACTCAGGCACAGTATGAAGACAAGGAAATCACTGAATTCATTGATGACGGTGTTGAGGTTTCAGATGACCCTGAGATCATCGTCTTGTCTGATACACCAGATGAAGACAGTGTTTACAAAAGCAAAGCAAAGAAGTCAAAAAGCTTTTTAGCTCAAGGTAAAATACGTATCCCTCCAGGATCTTCCACACCAAATCGTGCCGAAGCTGCTGGATTTAATACCCTGTATCCTGCTGGATCAGGCACAGAGATTTCAAGGCAAAGGAGACGTGCTAGCAGGAAGCTTAGCCCAGTTAGTTCTGCTGGAGCTCACGCCATCCAAGATGTGTTGGTAATAGATGATAGCTCGGACGAGGAGAGCTTGCTGTCTGAAAATGATAATGTTGAGACCTGGATGCTTTTGGGAGCCGGTGCAGATGACAGAGATAAAGATATAATGTTGAACGTTGAAGGCTGTGCAACTCCTGTCAGCGAAGGTTAGTACTTTTTTTAATCGCTTGTTAATTCTTCTGTATGTAGGAGGATTTGTCTGCAACAATACTGATGTCAACGTTTGAAAAGAAAGATGGAAAGCAAATTGGAGCGCATAATGATGGGTGCAAAACTATGAGGAAGGAAATAGCCACTTATTTATACTATTGCAATACCGTTATTTCAGTAGTGCTATCTATGGAAAGGCAGCATTTTTGCTGGCAGAAATTTAAAAGTAGCATCAGACTGATTAACGTTGTGAACTTTACAACCTTCCTGTGTGTTTTGTATTCCTAAGAGCGTATAAGAAGTTGGGGGTGGGGGGTAGAGCGCGGAGACAGGAGGGATGAAATAAAGAGGGAATACAACGTTTTTTTATTGTAAGCAAAGCAAGAAGAAAACAACACAGCTTGAGGACTGAAGAAAATCAGAGATAGGAACTGCGTAACAATGAAAAGTTTGCTGAAAAGTGCTACAGAGTAGGAAAGTAATCTGCGCGCATAACCCCAGGCGCAGTGTCATTCCTCTTTTCCTGTGATGGGATTTCTGCCCCTGCCCCTGTCTGCCTTGCCTCACTGCCCCTCGGCGGTGCAGACACTAGTGCTTGGTAGGGCTTTGCTGTGTGCCCGACCAGAGGAGTTACAGCTCAGGAAAGGAATGGACTTACCAGGAGAGGGCAAGGAACGGAGGGGAAACCTTCTGCGCTGGTTCCCCTTCCAGAAGCCGATTCTGTAACCTTCAAGAGTGTGGCAGTTTGGGCTGTTGATCCGAAATTTACTGTAACTTCTGGTATGGATTCTGCACTGAATAATGCAGAGAGATGCCCAGCCGCTAAGAGTAATATCTGACATTTTGGTATTTTGCAAAATATTCCTCCATGTTACTGCACAGAAAGTTAGTAAATGTGGTGGTTAGCACAACGGATTTTAGATACCCCTTTTTGGTAATCATGCTGTGTAATACATACCTCGTCACCAGCAACTAAAACTCCGTTAGACGGGCGGCTGTGCTGTGTTCTTGCCCACCGGTTTCCTGGGCCACAGAGATCTTTTCCAGGAACAGCGTCCCCTGCCAGCCCGAGGGAAACCCTGCCTGAGGAAAGGCTGCTTCCCTGGCAAGGCTAGCCGGCTCAGCTGCCGCACCGGGGACCTTCGCAAAACCATGATTTTCCTTGGTGCACATGTAAATTACGTGGGTTTGGGTGCAGAGAAGCAGAATGTTCTGCAGCGCTGATCTGCAGGCTGGCGCTCGTGCAGCTCTTCCTCAGGGTGGCTGTGTGAGCAGCGCCGCGGTTCACATGCTGCTGCTAAGCTGTTTGAGAGGAGAAAGCTGAGAAATTGTCTTTGCCTTCTTCTCTGGTAAAACGCCTGTTTCTTTCCCGTAAATGTTAAATAACTTTTTGCTTAGCGTTGTTCTTGTGTATGTGTTTGCAGAGCTGTCCACAGGGCATTGCTAAACAGACCATAGTGCGCACGTGATCTCCGGCGGCTGAGTAAAGACGCTGGTGTGCTGGCACAAGCCTCGGAGATTTAAGAGATGCTTTCCCTGTTCGCAGTGCGGTGCCAGAAGAGTGGCAGAGTGTTCAGTTGCCATGCCAGAACCCCAGCAGCCATGTTATATTTGGAATTTATGTATTTTTTTTCCTCCCTGTAAATCTTTTAAAATGCAGTTTCTAAGAATTTGAACTTGAAGTTGCTAAATTTCACTAATAACTTTCTTTTTGTATTTTCATATCCTGTTCTCTTCTTTGAAAGGAAAGCTAGTTAGCTTGTCTTTTTCCTAAATTACTCTGCCAGTTTGGGAGCAAATGTCTGGGGCCATGTGGTGGTGACTGCTGTAACAATGATGCAGTTTGTGCGCAGCACAGTTACTACATTTTCTAGGTAGAGTCTGTTTTTCTCATAACTGCTGGGCGGGCAAATGACCTGGAGTTAGGTTTCTTTTGTTTCATTTACTCTGTGTATCTCCTTGGATTTCTGTACCAAAATTGCTGATGGTAGCGCTAAAGGTTGCCCCTGAAAACAGAAGACAGAAAAATGTTTAAACAGTGCTTGAGACTTCAAGCATATTTCAAAATGACATATACACATTTTGGGAAACATTCTGTAATTAATTTATTGTAGTGATTATGCTTACTAGGTGTAACGTGAAAATGAAACTTCACGTCTTTGTTCTCTGTGCTCTTCTAAAGAATGCGTGCCGGTGCTAACCGAGACAGACTTGTAAAAATCACTATGGGAGGTTAATGTCAGGAGAGAGTTTCACTAACTTACGGTGTGTTTTTGTAACAAATGGAGTAACATTTCCTACTCATATACATACTCATAGCTGTTGACAGTAAGCAAGCCACGTTCTGAGCAAGTAACGGGAGCAGAAATTTCCTGCACTGTATTAATTTGTCATACTGTTAGAACTGAAATTGTTTTATTTAATGTAGGCGATGTAAACATTTTTTGAGATGCTTGAATGAGAAGTCAAAGACAGTTACACAAGAGGCTCATAAATATAAGTGTTCTTCTCTGACTCTGATTTTTATTCTCAAGGCTATGTCAGACCTCCTCAAAACCCCTTCTTGCGCCTTGCCTCACAGCCGTGGCAGTTTTGCCAAAAGCAGCCTCGTGCCGGCAGATGTGGGACGTACAGAACACGCATCAGGCACACGCAGCCGTTTGGGAGCAGGTGCTAGCTGTACACACACTCCCTCTTCATTTTAGCTGTTGCCTTTCTGTGCACGTATGGCTTTGCAGAAAGACCTACCCGTTGCGCGTTTCTTCCGGCTGTGAAGGAGTTAATGCGGATCCGTTGGGATCTGCAGTGTGCAGCGGGCAGAGCAGAGCCCCCTGCCCTGGTGCTGGCCCTGGCGAAGGCACACACCTGAGGTGGAGAGGGGTCTGCAGGGCTGGGCTCTGGTCAAACCCCTGCTTCTCGACTGCCTCCCAAATTCCAGTGGATGTTCTTCAGGTAGCTCCGGCACACAAAAGCTTGGTTCAGCTGCTCTATTTCTAATATGTATAGTGATGGGGATGCAAAGACACAGGCTTAAAACAAATCGGTGGGGTGTGTGCGTGCACGTAGTGAAAAGCCCGGACAGCATCAAAACAGTTACAGGGAACCAAAGCCATAAACCTTCCTAATGTAACGTAACCATAGTTTGTTCGTGGAGCTTACACAGCATTGCATCTCCAGCTCTACAGACTATGAAGGGCTCCTTTGTTGAAACATAAACACAAAAATTTTAAATCCGAAGGAAGAAAGGCATTTTAAAAACATGTGTGTTGGCAAATTATCATCTCGAAGATATTCTCTGCTAATTATTTTAAATTATTTTGAGACACGCACAGTTCTATTTTCAGGGTTTCTGAAGATCAAGTATTTAGGTGACTACACATTATGTAAATCACTATTTGGGGCTTGTAGGATCAGTGAGGATGGACGTAAAGTGGCTGGTGAAGCCTTGCCCTTTCCCTTCTCCCCCAGAACTGCCCGTCACTGTGTAATGGGATAGACCTGCTGTGACAGCGTGGTGCTGTGTCTCGTGTCCAGTTTGCTTCACATTAAACAGGGAACTGAAATATGAATGATTCTTTGACTATGAGAGTAGCTGGTTTTGTCAGTCATTTGATGAGTCTGTTTTCATGTCTATATCCCTGAAATAGAGATGCTGAGGTTCCACTGGAGTCAGAAATAACCCCTCAAGGAAAGGAATTAGGCATATCTCCATCTGTTAACTCATCTGCATCTTACTTGCCTGCCCTGCTCTCGTCTAACAGCCTTATTATTTTTAATGCTCTCTATAAACAAATAAGCTTTCTTGATGCCCCCAGTGCAGAGAGCCTTCTCCCCGTGCAGCCTTCTAGCCTCATCACCACCGTCTGCTGTGACACAAAGAGATGTCCCTTTGCCTTGGGAAATGAGCTCTGGTTCCTGATGGTAAATCAAGATTCACCTGTACCCTCCTGTCTTCAGCTGACATCTGGAAAGTTACGGCTGGTCCACAAATACTGCTGCTCAGTACACAGCTGAAAACTTTTCCTCCCTTTCTGCCCTCTTTCCAAATGGCTTTAGATGCCTTTCACTTTCTATTTTTCCTTGTCTAATACCACATTAAGCAAAACCGTCTTTGTCCCCCATTTCTGTAAAACCCAGCTTCTCCTCGTGCATCTGCTGGTTTCTCATCAAATACAGCAGATTGGAAACCCTTCATTATCTGGGATATGAAGATGGGCACTGGCTTTCTTGTTTCACATAGAAGGGTATCAGGGAAAGCACTTACCATGCCTGTCGTGACTCTGGCCCTGCCGACTGACTTTGTTATCCTGCAGTGAGACTGTGCATAGCTCGGAAGCGCGGCAGGCGCTGGAATTACAGACGGTCAGCCAAGCTGACAGACAGTGACCACGCACCTGTGTGGGTTACTTGCCCTGACCTGGTAGTCTCTGGGTTTCCTTGCATGGCATTTGGAAAAGCACGCACTGCTGCTGCTTGTTACTTTGCAAAAAGGGTCCTATCTGCTTCACGTGGCATTTAAAAAATTGCTATTTTGGCAAATTTAGGTCTTTGGTGTGATTTACCTGATTTTTTAAAGGTTTAGAGTCTGGAAGAAAGTGTGCAGAGAGAATCGTTAGAAACTGTACCATGTACTAAATGTACTGAATTCTTTTTCAGTGTCAGAGAGTCCTCCCCTCCCACCCCTTTCCTCCACTTTGCAATAAGAGTATATATGATAGGAATGTTAATCTCCTGTAGTTGGAAGTCTTTCAGCCATTCCTTCATTAAAAGCTTCCTTTTAATATATTTCCTCTCCTGTGTGTAGCTCCAGTCCTAATCTCTGCACTTTTTTTTCCTCACGGCTTTTGGAAAGACCACTTTCAAAGCTGCAGCATTGATGTCCGGCCACTAAGGGGTACAAAAAACAATTTATCTTCTCGCTGTTTCATCCTTTGCCCACCCAGTACATCCCTCGGAGACAACGGGCTAATGTGATCGCACTTTGGGCTCGGCAGGTGTGCGGAGTGCAATGTGTCTGGAGGGTTTTGAACCCAACGTTTGTATAAAACAGCACGTATGTACCCCACTGGGCTCCCGGAGGGAATGGTGGTTTTCTTCTCTGCTCTGTTTTTTTTCTTACTAACACAGTAGCGAGGCTTTACAAGAGCATCACTAGAGATACTACTTCTGGCGTGAGAAGTTGCTCTTAAAAGTCACAGCCGCTGCGTATCGGTCTGTCCCGGTAAAGAGCGTTACGTTCAAATGCCCTTCGTGGTCATTGCTCCGCAGCCTGCGAGCCTCGTCGAATGCCCTCGTGCAGCCTCCGTAGCAGTTCTGGGCGCGTTTCCGTGACATTTGCAGACAGTGACACGGCGTGTGGCAGTTTGAGCAATTCCCGCCTGTGCTGCTTGGCGTGGCTGCTGCGCGGGGGCTCCTTGCCTCTGCCAGCGGCAGCCCCCGGGCCAGGGACCGACCTGTCTTCAGTTGGGGTGCAGTGCCTGTTTAGCTGGCGCTCACTCCAGCCCAGGGGCACAAAGGGGCTGCGTCCCAGGGACTGCACTGTGCGTTTATTCAAGCATTTTGTTCCACGACTGTGTAGAAGCCGTACTTGGGATAGCTTTGGCTCTGGTGGTAACGTCAGACAAACGCAGAGCAGAAGGCTCGGAACAGAAAGCACAAAAGTCGGCTGAGGCTTGTGGGGTGTTCTGAGAAATTTTAAAATCTGTTTATCACATGATCGTCTAGCTATCTGAATAGGTGAAGTAATTTCTGTGTTTCCTAACAGGTTGACTTCTGGAACTTGGTAAAATACAAGTATTTTTAATCTCTGTTGAAAGTAGTTACGAAAGGAAGCCCATATCCAAGGGGCAAATCATTTCACTTGAGGCATGGGATTTTGTGTCCACTTTGGTTCTTACTCTCCTGTAAAACTGCCCTGTAAAAAAAGAAATCGTGAACATAAAATAAAGTGCAAGCTAGTATTTCAAAAGCAGGTTTTTCAGCTTTCCATTTTGGCATCCGTTTCCATCTTGTTTTCCAGGTTTAGAGGTCTTGCTGTGAACTGGTTTTCATCCTTAGTAATCAAGTTTCTCATTTAGTGAAAGAAACCATAATAAAAATACACTTATAAAGTGAAGGAAAAAAAAGAGATTTGAACACTTAGTGAATGAAACCATTAAAAAAATAGCTGCCAAAAATGAAGTAAAGGGATTTGAAAGCTTTTGTGTTTTGCCTCTTCCCTGCAAAATAATGTAGGAAGGCATTTTCTATTCAGCAGCAGTAACTACAGCTTATGGAGTCAAAATAGAAATAGCAGTGTCTGGTAAATTTAGCTTACTGTTTTATCGCCATCAGCCATGCTCAAAAAGGAAATACCCTTTGTTAACTATCGGTGTTTTAAATGGCTTCTTCTGGGTGTATGACTTAATTTTCTCTTAACTTTGCTGGTACTACAGGAACTATTCAAAAATCTGACCACATCTGTTTTTTTTTTCTCTCTGTGCTGTTATTCAAATTCCTCAGTGTATTTTTAAATGGCAAAAAGACATAAGTTGATTTCTAAAATGACAAAAAGTACAGTAAGTTTTGCTTTTCTTCTTTAGTTTAACCTTTCCCTTGACAGCTAGTTTTCAACACAATCCTTGCAAGCAAGCTACAGTATGCTTTTGTTCTAGAGTCTTGATATTTGTAGCACCAACTTAACTTTTTCTACAAAAATGTCTACAAGAATTTTTTCATTTTGTTAGGCCACGGAAGAACTATTTAAAGAGCCATACTTTCCTGTACTTTTTGGATGCCTGAATTGTGGAATTGCTGAATTACATTTCAGCAAATGTTGCTTTCAAAAGTAAAAAAGACTTCTTGGTGAAAAGTAGTTTAGCAGTTAAAATATTGTTACTATTAATACCTAATGGTATGTGCTTTTAATGTCAAAAAAACCCAGCCCCCCAAGCCCCCCAAAAGCAAGGGTTTATTTCTGGGCAGTTCTGCATGGCAGCTCACAGCACACAGATTCCTGCGTCTCCACTCGCTGCTGCCTCTGCTCGAGGCCGGGGAGGCTGGTGGGCCGCTGCTCCTCGATGGCCGCGGGCCGCTGCTCCTCGATGGCCGCGGGCCGTCTCACTCACGTTGGCGGCGGCCCACGTCCCCTTTGAGGCGCGGCTTCAGCCCCCGGTGAAGCTGTCGTGCCAACGACACGATGCCACTGGGCAGCTGGAGGGGTCGGCTGATGGAAAAGCACGCGGGAGAGACGTCTCGCTGTAGGATTCTCGGTGGTTTGGAAGGAGCCCGCACTGCGAGTGGTGTTTGCTGGGCTGGCAGCCCGCGCACGTGGGGCCGCGCTGTCTGTCGCGGGCTGCGAAGCTGCAGCGGGGCCAGCGGCCCTCGGCTCTGCTACTCGGGCATGGAGGGGCTTCCAGAAGAGGGTGGGAGCCCGGGGGCCTGCCCAGGCCCGCGCCGGCGCCCTGCCCGCGGCTCGCGGTCACGTTCCTCCTCCTGAGCAGAGCCAGGCGCAGGGCTGGGGGCTGCGCGCCCCCCCCTCAGAGGGACAAAGCGAGGGAGCGGTGACGGGTCACGCTGGCTGCGCGTAAAGTGGGGGCTGATGTCACTGAGTTCGATTTTTGTGGGTTTGCGTATGCGCTGCCGAAACCTTCTGTCAGCTTCCTTTCCTCAGAACTGCGCCCTGCTGAACGCTCGGGCTTTTCCTGTGATTTGGGGGGCGCCTTCTTGCCTGCGTTCGCTAGAATCTTAACGTTACTTAAACGCAGTAGGCGTGTTTTGTGTGTGAGTTACTACAGCGAAAGCACCCTGGCGCGGCGATAAGCAGTGGGAATCCACCTACCATGTGGAAGGTACAGCACATGCATATGGATATTTTGATTAAAGAAAAAGAAGATTAATCTTCTTTACCGTGTAATGTGGATACACTCAAATCTCTTGATTATTTAAGAAAAAAAATTAATAAAACTAATAAAGTTCCTTTGCAAATCTGAAGAGATCTAGACTGAGCATACCTGCGCCCTGAGCAGGCCCTTTTATCTGTACAGATTTCTCTGCTATTGTGGACCCTAGCTCTAATTTAAATTTCCCATGGCTTTGGATTGCTGACTAGGTTTTCTGCAAGAGTGCCCATGCTTACATGGTCATATATTCTGGGTGACTTTTTCACTTTTTTTTTCTCTTTTTTTTTTCCTGTTCTCTTGATTGTTATAGGGGGAATTTTTTTTTCCACTTCTGTCATCAGTTTGATCTTTCTTCCTTGTCCCTATTTCTTTGGGTTTCTTACAGGTGGGGAAAAACTCTCATTTCGCAATTGAATTCTTGAATACTGATGGGAAACTGATTTAATCCTTCTGAAAGAGAAGTTAAAGAGTTTTAAGTAATTAAAAATGCAATAGAGAATATACGGAAGACAAAAGACCTCAGCAGGAAAAAGTAAAGTTTAAGTTGGGCTACGAAGGGAGGTAGGTCATGCAGACATGTGCGTGGAACAAGCACGGGGAAAAAAAGAGCTTATATTAATGAATTTTAAAACAGAATAAAAGTCTAGGGAAGGACTGATAGGAGCAACAAAATGGCTTGTTAATGCTTTATCACGTGTCCTCCTGTTTATAGTAGCGCCCAATGGAAGCGGTGGTGTGCTTCGAAGCTGTGGGCAAAACAGACGTTCAGAGGAATGTAGAAAGATGGCACATACTTCATTTTGTGAGCCCTTGGGCTGTAACTGGCGCACTTCTAGGGGAACTGGGGCCTTCTCGCTGCAGAGGACTCACTCCGTTTCCCTCTGGTTCAGACAGGATTCGCTGTGAAGGTTTGGACTGCAAGTGGGATGAACTGCTGTGTTTTCAAAGCAGGTGCGCATGCAGCACCTTAGATGGTCTGTAGGGTTCTTGCTGAAGAGCAGGGAAAACTTACGCTGCGGTACCATCACAGTGACTGTTAATTGTGTGACAGCTGGGGTCCGGAGGCTCTGTTCTTTTCTGGTCTGGAGGAGAGATGGAAGTAGATGCTTATTCTGTTGCAGTGTCTGTGCATATGCAGGTATATATACGCAATGTCTGTAACACAGGCTGGTGGGTCCTGGGGTCATTGTAGTGGTTGTCTTCATACTCTGTTAAGGTATACAATTTCTATTTCCAGTATTCTTACTGCTAAGTATTGTATGCCTGTCGTGACGGTATCTCACATGTAAGGATCCTCCTCCACCAGCTTTCAGCAGGCAGGAATTGTGGCACCCGCAGGCCAGGAGTCGGTGCCTGTCGGTGCACCCCTCGCGTTGTTCGCCAGCCCTGAGCCACTGTCCAGTGTGTGCTAGGCTGGGCTCAGTCCCACGCTGCCTTCCACATCGTTAACCGGCTGTATTGTTTTCCCCCTGGTTCTGGGACAGTTTCTAATCGCCATGTGTAAATGGAAGTAACTCATATCTCCAGAGACACTCCGGATTAGGGAGGTTTTTGTCATCAGAACCTGTCCGGTTGCCTGATGCTCACCACGCCCTGGCGCTGCCAGGATGCTCTCCGCGCTGGCACACCGCTCCCCTCTGCGATGCCCGTTAGCCGGCCGGAGCCCGTCGCCCTCGGAAGGTAGGAGAGCCAAGGGTAATGCTGTGGACCTCGCAGGAGGTTGTGTGAGCGGCCCATCACCCAGCTCCTCTGCTGAGGGTTTCCCGTTAACAGCAGCATTTCCCATTAATGTGGCAGTTTTTTCAGTTGTTGAATTTAGCTTTAAGCTGTTTATATGTGAAATTTTTTAGCACCAGGAGGGTTTCCCATCTGCCAGGCTCAACCTATACTCACTTTCTGTGAAGGTGGTTACGTTTGTCAGGTTTTCCTCTAATACTCTTGCCAATGTCTCTGATTTTACATTGTATGCAACAGTGCCAAGTATCTTGAGTATCTGTTGGGAGCTAATGACATTGTTAGAAGCGAGAAAATAAGAAAATAAAAGCTCTGTCTATTCAGCAGAACTTCTTGTGGCAGATGTGGTGGTGTATGGTGTACCTTAGAGGAGTAAAGCTGTTGCCTACACACTGTAGAAAACCTTCTCCACAGAACTGCGTGCGGTTATATTCTGTCCCCAGTTTGGTGCCAGTTCTGTGAGTTCCTTTGCTGTCTTGGTACAGCGTCAGGTTTGATAGGTGGCGGGTGTCTTTTCTTCCATTTGGCCACTTGTGAAGTGCAGCTGGTGGGAATATGCCCACAGACCCTGAGGAGGCCTGTTGGACGTAGCAGATTTTGGCAACAGTCACAAAGCGATTCTTTGCTCAGAGCTGGTAGATTTATCTGCGCTTTGTTGTGGTTGCATCGAGTGGCGCAGGCTGTTTGCTCTTGTTGTGTGGGCTGCTGTGGTGTGCTCGTCCTTCCTGGAGTCCTGAGGCAGCAGACACGGCGAGGTCCTGGCCAGGCATCCTCAGTACTTTATAAATCTTCCTCCACCAACTCCTTTAAAACCCCAACAACCAGAGAGTGAGAGGGGCGGGGGGTGGGGGGGAGGCTGCCAGATGCTTTTTTCAGTCTCTTTTTGAAACTCTCTGTGCATGGTGAAACACCAGAGTTTTCTCTTTCTCTCCCCTTAAGCGGAGGCAGCGAAACACTTGGTGTTTTACAGCCTGTGTGGTGGCAGTAATTGCGTTAACGTTGTACGCGCTTCCCGGTCTAGACACTGCCTGAAGGTAAGCCACTGACTCGGGAACTCGTCTTGTTCATTTAAAACTTTAGCTGCAGAGGTCTGGGGATTTCCCCCTCCCCCCGACGCCGCGGGGGGCTCTGGCTGCGGCTCATGCCCTTCGCGCTAGCGCCGGTTCGGGACTGCCTGTAAGCGCGTATAGCGACGTACATGCACACGCGTGTAAGCGTCTGCACATGTGTGTATGTGTAGGTGCATTTACAGATGTGTATGCGAAGCTGCAGCTTTTCCATTTGCCTTGTGTTCACGTGGGATATCCGGTGGGCAGCTTTACAAAGAAGACTAAAGTGAAAAAAGTTGCCAACTTTGAACAGAGATTTCTCTCGTGATCCAGACTTCTCTGAGAGGGGCAGCAGCGTTTCCAGTCTTTATTCGTTACTGAGATGGCTGAATGCGTGAGCGGCTTCAGCGCGGGATAGCCCAGCACAAAACAGAACTGCTCCCTGGGGCTTGCTCTTCGGGACTTACACGGTTTCTGTACCATTCAGCTGCGCTTTTGGTCCTTCTGGAACTAAAGCCGAGCGGGTGTGCACTAGAGGGGTTTCCTCATCACATTTTTAATGATTTTGTTTTGGCATCAAATTTAAGATCACAAAGGAGGATCCTTTTAAGAAACGGGTGCCGGCGATGTTCAGCTGGCGTCTGCAGTGTGTGACTTACGTCCTGCGCCTCCCCGCGAGCTCTTCCCGGCGTTTCCTGGGTGGATGCTGAAGGCAGTTTATTCCCTGTGAAATTCTTAAATATGTCTGTGCTGACCTTTGTTTTCAGTGTGGGACTGATTTAGGGGTTTTGCACATTTTAATCTTGTTTTTCAATGTACCCTTCTTTTTAAAAAGTCTTTTGGAAACTTAGATTTCTAGATAGCACAACCACGTATTTACAACGCTGTCATGCTACACCCTTTTGTGAAAAAGGAAGCCTAAAAGCCCGGCGTCAGGCAATCACTTGTGGTCTTTGCGTTTTTATTTTTGGGCGGTAGCCTTGCGCGGGGGGAGCCACGCTGTTTGACTTGTGGTTTAGTCACGGCGCTTTGCTGGGGGCTTTTCTGCAGGCAAGGTGCAGAAGCACCGCCGGGCCGGGCCCCCCGCCGCCGGGCCGGGCCCCCCGCCGCCGGCCGCTCCCGCCGGGCCCTCCCGCCGCCGCTGCCCGGGGCCGGCCCGGCGGCTCTGCAGGGAGCCGTGTGCAGGGCCTCGGCCCCGGCCCGGCCCGCCCGCGCAGCGCCGGGGGCTGGTTGTCCCCTCCGGCCCTTCCCCTCGCCCTCCCGGGCCGGCCGCGGCGCCGCGGCGGGAGCGGGGTTGAGCGGTCGGCGGGCGGCCGGGCGAGAGGGGCCTGGGCCGCGGGCGGGCCGAGCCGGTGTCGCGCAGCACCGCTGTGCCCGGGCCGGCCGGAGCGGGGGCTGGGGAGCGCCCGCCGGTGCCGGCTCTGCCCGGGGCGTGGGCGGGTGCCGGGGCGGCCGCCCTGCGCCCGGGGCCGGTGGGCTCTCGCCGCAGGCCCGCCGCGGTGTTCCGCCCCGGGAGGAGTGCGGTCTCCGCTGGGCTCGAGGCAGGCCGGCCTGCTCTGGGCGCCCGTTCAGCGGCCCCGGGGCAGCCGCGAGGTGGCTGGTAAGGCGCCCTGAGCTGCCGTGTTTAACTGCCTTTCGTTGAAAATGGTCATAGAGTTACCAACCTCAGAAAACAGTGAAATTGCAGAAATCCCATCTGGCAAGTGTAACTTAATTGCTCTTTCCCTGATGCCTTAAATGAGAAGTTTGCGCATGGGTTGTGGACCTCGGCCTCCGTGTTCAAAGTGCAGTATGTTTTCACATACAAATGACACTTCTGTGACGTCTGTCAGTGATGTAATTTTTTAATGGCACACGCGTGTGCACTCTCTGAAGGACAAAAGCTGAAAAATACTTCCCCTTCTGTGGACGTACACGTGTGAAAATCATTCTCCCGTAGACTCAAATAATTAGAAGGAGCACATGAGAAGGTTCCAGGTATGTGGTGAGGCAGTGAAACACGCTTACGTCCAAATGGGAAAAACCAGCTCCAGCTGCTTTTCGGCCCATGTTGTCTTGGCACTGACAAGGGAAGTAAGTGCAGACGCGGAGAGCCTGGCAGCTGTCTGCTGACCACCTCACGCTTTGTTGCGGGGAGGGCAGTTAGCGTCCCGCAGCCGTCGCCTGGACCTGCGGCTGTGTTCGTACAGGCAGAAGGACAGGACTGCCTCTGGAACTGCGGCGACTTCCTTTACGGGCAGGATGGCGGCACTTACGTTGGTAACGGTTTTTAAGCCTGCAAGTTACTTCTGTCCAATACGTTTAGTTAATTTAAAGCCTACTCAGTTGTTTTTTATCAGTATCCCACGTTCATCATGGCAGAGAATGTGCCTTCCAGGTCACCACCCCCCTTTTTAGTTTTTATTTTTTTATTTCAAAGCTTGACTAGTCTTAAGTTGCTTTATGAAGCTAAAAATCTGTTGGACTTTGAAGGAGCAAGCACTCTTTGGGATCTGAATTCTTCCCAAAATAATTTTTTTGTAATCTTACTTTATTTACAGTGTTGTAAAAGAAGCTGAATATTTATTGACTATTAAGGATGGCTTCATTTAAACTTTTCTTTCTTTTTAATTTGGCAAGTACCTGATTTTTTTTTAATGAGTAAAACTGAGACCATTTCTCAATCAATATTCTTATGTCACCATTCCAGTTTGTATCTTACAGGGAATTAACGTAAATGAAAAATACACCAAAAAATCCTTGTCGCTAGTTCAGAAATTGTACAGCTGCAAGAATAACTTTTAATTCTGAGGTAGCTCTCTTCTGTCATTTCTCTGCGAAAGTAAATACACGAAGGAAGCATTACGGCTTCGCAACACAGGTGGATTATAATGTCAGCAGCACCCGTGCCAGACAGCACAGCTGCTCTGATGCCCTGCAGTCACACAGCAAAAACCTGCGTGTCCTGCTGTGGAAGCTGTAGGTATTCCCGCGCAAAACGTCGCTGCACACAGCAGCGTGAGCACAGCGCAGATACACAAAACCCTGTGCTTTCCCGCTGCGTACAGTGAGAAATTTGCTGCAGTAGCATTGAGGGGTTTGTGTTTTTCAGGCTGGCCAATGTAATTAAGCCATTATTTGTAATTCATCTTCTCTTAGGTCATGTTGGTTTAAACTTTGGGTGTGCCACTTGGAAGTAAAAGGAGAAGAGGGAAAGGATCGCTGACTACTGGTGTTAGCACTGGTGGCATTAAGTGTTACGGTCACCCTGGTATGAATCGGGCTTCTGCCGTCTCATTCCGATGGGGCTGCCCACAGTGGGCTCATCGGCAGCTTCCCGGATAAATCAGGCTGGGAAACAACTGGGATCTAAGTGACCATCCTGTTCTAGAGGAAATGGATAGCTGGTTTAAAATGTCTAGTTAGTTGTTTTATTCTTAAATGGTACACTTACTGTCAATGAGGAAAACATGAAAATTACTGTTCCTGTCAGCTAGTTCAAAGATGAAGAGAACAATAAAAAAACTTTCTTCCAGTCTGAATGGGAAATTTAGACAATCAGTTTGGTTTTTTTTTTCCCCAAATTCAGCTTTATTATTGTCATTTTGAAGTTTATTAATAGAATGAAGTGCCATATAGGACACAGTTCTGTATGGAATGAATGAAAACTCGGAGTCTGTTTGAACAATTCTCATCAAGGAAAATTAAAAAGGATGGGAGGAGAAAGAAAGAAAAATCAAAACGACATCAAGGAGTCAGTGTCAGACTCTACACTTAAAATTCTAAGTTTTGATTATTGACCAATGTCAGTGTGGTTCAGAGAGCAAAAATCAGGGCAAGTCATCTGAGCATGAATACCGCCATTGCTTAGGGTGGAAAAGAGCAGGCTCGTGACTTGGTTAATCAAATCAGCGTACAGGTGACTGCGCGGAACCTCTGTATTCAGCTGCCTCGTACAGGTGTCCTAACTCCACATACGCTTTTGATTTAAAAACTACGATTTTTCAGCTTCTTGCTGTAAGCAGTGGAGTACTTTTTTTTTGTGATAAAAATGCCTTTAACCCTGTATTTTCTGGTATACTTTGTAAGTAGTGGAACAAATACAGCAAGGGAGTACAACGTTTTCACTAGTGTTCTGTGTGTTACTAGAGCAGTTAAAACCACCGCCGTTGCTCCTCTCGGGCACTGCTGCAGAACCGTCGTGTCCTAGGCAGCACACGTCACAGAGGGGAGAAGAGTGGTGCGGCGTAGTTTGGGGGCAGAAAGTGTGAAACCATCAGTGATTTAAGAATGCTTTTAATTCAGAAGTTAAGGTTATTTTCCCATTGCAAAACTGAGAGGGGAGTGGTCTGAAAGAGACATCAGGAAAAGTGGGGAATGGTTCAGCTCACAGCCCAGCAGACAGACGTGGTACCTGCTTATTTACATTTTAGCACTTCAGCACTGAGCTTTCTGAAGGCCTTTTTCTTTTGATTCCCTGAACATGTGGTTCATAGGGCAATTTCTGTAATACTTACACAAAATATAAACATAGAGCTTTGAAATAAAATTCCGCTGTATCTTTCCAGAAACAATTATGCTACCTGTATGCATTTCAACTCTGTGCACACAAATTTTATTTAACAAAACTCATCTCTGTATTTTTATGTACAGCAAAATCCTTACGCTAATGCGTATACAGTATCTCTAATTACACAAATGTTAAGTGAAACATTTTTAGATGGGGTATCTGTGAAGAGATACATACTCATTATTTCTGAAATTTAAACAGACAATAGCTAATAACAGTTATGAAAACCTGCAAAGCCCACAGTTGTGCTAAGTTGTTAATGCCTGAAACCACTAATGAAATATTAGCACTAGTGATTCCAGCTGCGTTCTGTCCTGGACCCCAGTATCGATGGCTGAAATGCACCGGAAAAACAAATGAAATGAATTTGCGGTGTAGTAAGCTTCTTGCGTTTAAATAATCTTACACCACCAAAAATGGGGAAATATTATTTCCGATTTCATTTCATTCTCATTTTCTGAAGCAGAAAGATGAGGTGACTTCTGAGGAGACGTTACAGGATATGTATGGGAATACAGCTTAAGGTTAGGGGGTGATTCATAGCTGGGATGGACGCATTTTGGATTTTTTTTCACCTTTAGCTTCTCTGTGGAAAGCTACTCCTTGGAGGCTAGTTGTAACACTGTACAAGACAGTTATCTTGTAAAAGCTTTACAGAAATCACAATGTGGCTGCATGGCAACTACTAAAGCATAACTTTAAAGTAACAGTTGCTATTTCTTCTTCAGTTTAGCTGCCTTTTTCTTTTTTCTTTTTTTTTTCAGAGAGTGAGAGGTTCCTTAAAATATATGATGATCTTTTAAAAACTGTAAGTAAGTTGGAAAGAAACAGAAAAAATCCTTGTTTGACTGCAAGTTGTAAAAAACACAGTAAAGATAACTTCTGTCTTTAACAGAAGACTCACTTTCCTCTGGTGTTTTTTTTTGGTAACAAGTAATAAGTTATTGAATAACTCACATAGATTTTGGCACAAATTATTTTGGAAGCTGAAAAATGACTGAATATCTAGTGTATCTAGATTGGAGAAATTTAATTTTTCAGTCTTTTTAGTGCAGTAACAAGATTTACCTTTGGAAAGATATTTTAGTGGTATCAGGATAACTGTTCTTCTTTTTGATACTGCAGTGCTTTATCCTTGTGTTTGAAGGATAATCGACAATCTGAGAGAAGAATAATACAAGTTGTCACTGGGTTCTATAAGCGGCTTACTTTTTCTTGAAGGTTTCTGTGCCTTGCATTTAACAGCAGTGGGATGTACCAAATCCGAATGTTTTAGGGCCAGTGTCACTGCCAGGCGAGAGATTATAAGGCGAGGGCGTGCTTAAAGTGATGGAGGGGAATCTGCTTTAGATACCAGAGAAACGAGGACTGGCTTTCGGGGACAGTGCTGTTCAAGTGCGCCTGCACGCCTCGGGCACAGCGGGGTTTGTAAGCGCGCCATCCTGTTGGACCGAATTCCTGCCACGGTTCACCTTCTCACTTACAGTTTACCAAACACTTCTCTTCCACTTCCTTTACAGCGAGATTACCGTGCTTTAATGCATTTCAGAAGGGTGGCATTTTAACCGGTTTGCTGGTTGGATTCTTGTCGCTTCAGCCGCTGATCATCCTCTTCCCTGCAAAGAGCCAAGGCTGCTCTAAAGAGAACTCCAGGTAAATTTTGTCATGTGTGGCAAGAGGTGCGAAATGCTGATCTGGGCCGCCGATCCCCCGCAGTGTCTAACTTGTGCGCTTCCTTGTGCAGTAAGTGTAAATGTGTTGATAAAAGGCTTGCTTAGTTCAGTTGTTTTCCACCGGTGAGGTGTTCTGTGGCCCAGGAAGCACAGGCACGCTGTACTGAATGCTGTCCAGGGGTGCTCCTCGGCCAGTATTGAATCCTCTGCAAGCGTAGGGATTGCTGGCTAGCAGACATAGCGGGATGTGGTCAGTCTTATTGCCCCATCCCGAATTTGCAATTCTTATTTTTGATCCTAAAAGAGGCAAGAACATTACTGCCACTTTCTCTAGTGTACTCACTTTTTCTCTGCTTTTTCTGTTTGAAAATTTATTCACCTCTTCCAAGTTCCACCAGTGAGTTACAATATCATCCAAAGTACAGAAAATGGCCTCTCGTTGTCTTGCCAAAAGCTCTTCATTTCCATCTTTGAGAGTGCAAATTACTCTTCTTGGCCTTTTTGCCCTATACCTCCCTGACCCCAAGGTGGTCCTTTGACATAATTTCAAATTGTGAGGGACTCATCTTTGGAATTACACCGATAACATTTTTGATGGCACATGTGACAGTTTGAAAGATACAGTCAAATTGTTATTTAATTGGAATACTGTCAATGTTGTATTTTTAAATTATTCATACATTTTGAAAACTGTGATGAGGGCTAGAGAGCAACTAGCTGTGCAGTGGCCTCAAAGTGTCCGTTAGTTATCACATCAAAAAAAAGAAGAAAGGAAAACAACTGCCCAGTGCCATTTTGCAGGCATAGCTTGTTTTCCTTGGCTTAGGAAAGAGAGTCTTCTGAACTGTGTGAATTTGTGAGGTGGTATTGAATGTTGTAATGCTGACACAAGCGCTGCAGTTGGTCTTGGTTCTTGATATTTGCTGAGTGGCGTTTCTGTCTAGCCCTTCGTCTTAGTGTTAGTCGCCGCTGGTAACTTCTTCGTTACGCAGCTCCTACGGAGACCCCCAGTCAACGCAATGGTACTACTATTCAAATAATTCTGAATTCTGGTCGCCTTATCTGTAGATCTTTTTGACACCCTCCTTCTGGAGGACGAGGTGGGAGGTGGGGCAGAGATGTAGGTGGTGTTGGGGTAGGCGGCAGAAGCTCAGGCTAAGGTCTTCTGTGCGTGGTGGCAGCTGAGTCAGGTTTGCTTTGCTGCTCTGCCTCCTCCAGTCCCCCGTGCAACAGGTGATTAAAGTGAGCGAGGATGAAGGTGAAAGAACAGAGGAAAGGCTTTTCTTCTTCTTCTGGAGAGAGGTTGTGCTGGCTGGATGTGATCAGATGGTCTGAAGGGCTGCAGAAGAAGTAACCACAGATGGAAAGGAGAAGATCCTGCAGCAGCTCCAAGGCGAGGGTTGTCTGGGAACGGCAAGCACAGCAATCCAAACCAGAGAGGCTGAAGGGTTTTCACAAGCAGTACCTTTTCTTGTCCATCTGAGCACAGGATCAGTGTGTGTGATGACGCTCATCTGTTCTGCTTTAAGTAAAAGACAAGGTAGTAGGAAAGTGTGATGGTCACATACTGCCAGATGTTTTGGAAACCAAGAGCCAACCGGCTGCCTGTGGAATGCAGCTTGGTCCCGCAGAATTTACGAGCTCTGGCAGAGCTCTGCTAGACGTGCCAGAACCAAGCTGACCGCTGGGCTGCTTGCCGCTCTCTGCACCGTGCTTCCCTGAGCCCTGGGTTTAGGATGGCCACTCTGGCACGGAGCACAAGTGCACGGAAGTGCTGGAGCTCGGCACCAGAGGTAAGTCCTCCAGCAGCAGGCATGCAGCAGAGGCATCCCGGCACCTCTACGTCCATCAGCCTGTGCTGCCGGGGTTCCCACACTTTACAATGGCCCAAAACGGCTGGATTGGCTCGGGTGCTCACATAGTCTTGTGCTCACCCTGAATAAACCCTGGCAGTCCTGAGCTTTGGCAGCTGGCTGTGTGTACCTGCCCTTTGGATGGCAGGGGGAAGGTGCTCAGTGATAGATGGGAGCTAATTGATGCTTGGTCTCAGGATTCAAAACGACATCAAGCCCCATTTCTAGCTGTTGTCATCTGTGCTGCCTCCTTCTGCATGGGGCTCTCATCCCGTTGGGCTTGGATGAGGAATGTCTGGCTGCTTCCAGTCAGGGGCCTTCTGTGGGCTTGTGTAGTCGGTCCCACTGCGTGGACGATCAATGTCCCCGTGCTGACGGACGGGCTATTCCCTAACCTCCAGGTGATAAGCGCGACTATGAATTGAAGTTGAATTTTGAGGATCTTCGGTGTTAGCAGATCTAGTCTGGTGGGTTTTTTGTGTTTAGGGTGTATTTCGTATGTTGGTGGCTAATGTGTTGTGCTTAAGAACAAAAGTGGGACAAATATGAAGACATCTAAATTTCATACCTTCGTAAAATTGTAAATGGGAGAGTTTCCTGCCAACGGCCATTCCATCATTTGATCAACTAAAAGAAGAAGACAACTCAAGAAGTCCTGTTATCAGGCTCAGATTTTGAACTCAAGGAGCCTTCAGTGTATTAAGTTTTTCACATTAATTTATGTTTGGAAAAGCAGAAATCCAGATCAGTCATCTCTCCTCTCTTAAAAAGGAAGAGCATTCGGCAGGGACCTCTGTTACTGTTAAATGGAGATGGCCTGCAGTGCAGGAAATCCCTGCAGGGCAGGTGGCGTTTTAAGGCTCCATGCCAGTAATTTAAGGAAACTTCGTGATTATAGTACCTCAGTAATTAAAATCATACAGTGCAAAACTTCTCGGTGCATTTGTGGTGAGCATCATTGAAGCAGCACGGAGACTCACACAGAAGCTGTGGTGGCATTTAATACTTGTGAAAAGGAGACAAGCACTGTGCAGAAGGCAAACTTTACAGTAAACTCAGAGGGAAATAGCAAGAATGTGTTATTTTACTCTTTTTTTTTTACAGGATGGACTTTGAGTACACATTGAGACATTGCATTCTGTCATGACAACAGATCTCACATTTAAATAGGAGTTTGGGGTATTCTCAGGGCATTTTGGTAGCATACTTGATAATTTTTCTTCTCCTTTATGAAGCAGCCTAACCCCTGCAGTTGGCATGGTGAGGTCAGTGTACTCACAGTATCTGCACGCCATGGATATTAGTAAAATCTGTGTCACCATTTTTTAACTGTTAAGAAACCACGGTCAGCAGCCTTACCCTCTAGCTCTTTTCTGTATAAGCCGTCACTTTATTTAAGACGATACCTCAGCCTTTCTCACTTGCGCCCTTCTGTGTGCCTTTCTGGCAAGAGGCACTGCAGGAGCGGGACTCCAGTACAGCCAGCGCAGGGTGTAACGCGGTACGTCGTGTGCTGAAGGAGCAGGGTGAGAACCGTAGGTGAAGCTGAGAACCTTCTGGTTTGTCTGTGGTCATGACAGGTATGTTTTGCGTTGCACACGCGAAACCCCCGTGGCACACCCCTCGGTGCTGCGGAGCTTCACAGCAGCACTCAGCCCTCCCTGCCTTCCCCCCAGCACTGGAGCTCCTCACCCTCTGCCACAATTTGTCTGCGTTTCGTTCCTCCTCTGCACGACTGTCTCCCCTCTTCCCACACCACCTGTCCTCTGCCAGGAGTGAACTGTGAAAGTGTAGGGAGAAGAGCACAGAGGCTTCTCGGGGAACCCGCAGTGGTGATGCAAAGGGACGCGTGAAGGGTGCGGAGTCCGGGCCTGGGAAGGTTGTCTGGGCAAGAGCATAGAAGATGGAGATGACAGAGCATGCGTGCCGAGGTTGGAAGAGGAGGTGCCTGACTGATGCAGATGGAAGATGCTGAGGGTTTGGACGACAGCTGTGTCTTTGTGGAGGGAGGGAGGAGTGCGCTGTGAAGGGGTGCACTGGGAGGACACGGGGCACAGCCTGAACGTGGGGCACTTGGAACCCCCAGAGCAGCAGCAGGCTGCTGCCTGCGCATGGCGGGTGAGGGAGAGTGAGTTAGACCTGTGATTCAGCCGTGAGCTGGTGGCCAGGTGGCCACGAGAAAGGATTTCAGCATGAGAACTTCGTCTGAGGAGAGGAACCAGCAGTAGACTGGGCTGTGAGCTTCCGGCTCTGGCTCCCGGCTGGCCCCGCGCTAGCCTGTCCCGGGGGAGGCAGAGCCAGCGCCTGGCAGAGCCTCGGCTGCCCGGAGGGGTGTCCGGTGGGGTGCAGGTCACCCCCAGCCCGCCTTGAAGGAGGGCAGCTGGTGGGGCTGGGTGCTGCACCCCCGGCTGCAGACGGGCCACCGAAGGCACCGCGGGCTCGGGGCGGGTGGGAGCTCCTGCCTGTCCTGTCCCCTTTCCAACAGCCACGCTTCCTTGCTCCTGTCTCGTTTTGGGTCAGGCTGTGCCCCTGGCACGCGGGGAGATCCTCACTGGAAGCCAGCCAGAGCTGGCGTGTGTGGTTTGGTATGCTTTGTAGTTTGTGGGGCAAAAGTGCGTCGTATAATTTGAAGTGAGTTTCAGTTACGCCTCAGGCTGCTGCTCATGATGCTCATCTGGTGCTTAAAAAGGTTAATTCGATTATTTATTAACAAGGCTTCCTTAATTCTAGCAAAAATACGTAACTCACAAAGCTAAATACACTAGTTCTATTATATTTTAAATTAGAAAAACAATACTAAAACTTTGAAATAGTGAGTAGGTCTTCCGTGGTAAGCTAACTTTAATGACAGAAATTACAAAGGCCAAAACTTATTTCTGGTGCTTCGTTTATCCCTTAGAGTGAGTTCCTACAATGTCCCTGCGATCGTAAGCGCTGTTTACGGTGCAGTCCTGGTGAGACGCATTTGCCATTTGATCCATCGTGCTGTCACGATGCTGTCGGTCGCTGGTGCAGACCGAAGGTGGAGCCTCGCTGGTCCAGCAGCAGCGCGTGCTCTGCAGGCTAGGACTGCTGCTCTCCACACACCACGTTTCTCCTCTGAGCACATCCCAGATGGGGCACTGACGTTTCTGTAGCTAGAGGTGAAAAGAAAACGATCATCTGCCGCTCATGGAAGTGGGGGAAAAGTCACAGGATATAAATTATGAAGTGCACCATTTGTATTAGCGTAAATAGTCAGTGTAATTTTTTTACCGTACAGTTCCATGCAGTACCTGGTGAATTGAGTGTTCCTTGGGTGAGGAGGTTTGCTCCAGGCACAGATTGACTTTCTAATTTTAAGTGCATTACTAAAAATGTTGAAAACAAACTTCCCCCTGAAATGACAAAGGTGGTAATCTGAGGAGCAGGTTTAGGTTCAGGTTTTCATCATAATGTTTATTTGAAGCCTCCTGGTGTCTTGTGTTACTACTGCAAGAGACAAATCTAGTGCAAGAGAGAAACTTCAGCGCATGTCTTTTTTCTCCTGTGTTTGCTATTATTTCTGAAATCCTGGCTCCCGTGCTTGAAGTGTGACAATACAGGTAAGTGACAAACGCACAATTAAGGAAGATAGTTGTTTCTTCTGGGAACAGCAGCGTCTAGTGGTGGCATGGACTACCAAATCTGTGAGCTGAGTGAAGTTCTTACTACTTCATTCTGCGTTGCAGAGATGCCCTTAAATCCAGTAAATGCTATTGGATGTAAGAAGTTAAAGTACTGTGCTGCTCTGCACAGAAAGAGAACCCCTGCAGAAACACCGGTGCTGCGAGGGAAAGGGCGGCAGGAGCTCAGGAGGGGCCTGTGCGGTAGGCGGTGTGCAGGTTTTGCTGAACCGCCTGCGGGATGCTCTTTCAGCCGCAGCCCTAACTGCGAAGCCAAAGTAGTCGTGTGCTGTACAAAACCATCCTCCGGAATCTTATAAACTGCTGTGCTGCTGTATTATCGTAATCAAGCACAGATTCTAGAAGCTAAAGGTCTTAATTACAGTAAGTTTGCTGTCTTTAGCGCGGCAGCTTTCCTTTAATTAAAAAAAAAAAGAAAAGAAAAAAAAAAGCCATGTAGCGTGAATGAGTCTTACACGGTCTGCTGGATTTACACCGGCTGCTGGCATAGAGGGGTAAGTGCGGTGTGCTGCTGAAGCAGCTGCCGTTTGGTCTCAGTATTACTCTGTCCACAGGATTTCCTGGTCACAGACAGAGCAAAAATTAAAGGTCTATCCCCTGCCCTTCTGCAAGCACCTTACCTTACTCTTTTTTTGTGGTGTTCTACTTTTTTGAGTAATTCAGGCTGCTGGAAAGCGCAGGAAGCAGGGAGCAGGAGGGCAGGGGTGGTTTTAGTTTGTGTCCAAACCCGTTTTCAAAACAAGTGCTGCATTTCTGAAAATGAGGTGAAAACGTGAAAGCCGTGAGCACACGCTGTATTTTCCGGTTCTCCAGGACACATCAGATCAGTTTTGCAGGGGGGAGCAGGCAGAGATTTTCTGACACGTAGCTGAGGTAGCTGTGGCTTTTTGCAGTTGGCGCAGGGTTTCTAAGCTCCTACGTTTCAAAGCCATGTTTCCCCGCTCCTCCCCAGTTTAAAAACAAGCAGAAGGTTCTTGTTTGCTGCTTGGAAATACAAATTAAACCCCTCGGAGCAACTCTCACACAGCGATCTCTTTCAGTGACACATCCAATTTGAGGAAGAATCACTGAAGGGAGTTCTTCTTTTAAATACATGAATCTTAGAGTATGCCAGCAGTTGCTTCCATGTAATATTGATGTTGATCAGGTTGCTTTCTGTTTCATCATTAATGTGTCACTATGATGCTGTACTGTTATTTTCAAAATTTATTTCCTGATTTGGGGAAGAAACCAGTTGTAAGACACATTAAATACCAAAGAAATTAGAATATATGCAAAATCCATTTTGTGTGGTATTGCGCCACTTGCAGATGTATGAAAGATTAGAAATTAACTGCTTCTCATTTTGAAGGAGTTTTTAGGTTTTTTTAATTTATGGAGTTAGGTCATCTGAATTTTTACCGTTATAATATTTAAAGGCTTTGTCAATGATTCACATCAACTTCTGTTTCCTTAAAAGGGAGATTATGTGCAAAGATAATCTTTAATATATATAGGAAGTTGAAGGGTCTAAAATTTGGAAGTTAAGCAGTGCAGTTTTAACAGTAAATGCTCACTTTGAATAATATATTACAATAGTTTAAAATATTTTATCACAATATTTTGTTGCAAGTTACTCCTAAAAAACTTTAAACTAAAAGTTATTGCATAGTGCATCTTCTCTCAAAGTTGGATAATTTCCAGGTCTCCAGTTCCAAAACCTGAAACCTGAGGTGGTGGCGTCAGGTTGTAATGGCTGGGCCCGGCGGCACTGGGCGGGCTGGTGCACGTGCTGTGGTCTGGAGGCAGGGGCTGGAGATGAGTCTGGGCGCAGAAGAGCAGAGCTCCCCAAAGGTCTGGGCGCAGAAGAGCAGAGCTCCCCAAAGGTCTGGGCGCAGAAGAGCAGAGCTCCCCAAAGGCCTGGGCGCAGAAGAGCAGAGCTCCCCAAAGGTCTGGGCGCAGAAGAGCAGAGCTCCCCAAAGGTCTGGGCGCAGAAGAGCAGAGCTCCCCAAAGGCCTGGGCGCAGAAGAGCAGAGCTCCCCAAAGGTCTGGGCGCCTGGTGCTTCTCAGTGCCTGCCGCGAGGTCTGCAGGGACACTTGGTGACGACACAACCCTGGTTTCAAACCGTGGGGAGATTTTGGTTTCCCCAGTAAGGCTGATGAAAATTAAATGTTTGTTGGATGAAGTTCCAAATTTGAACAATTACAGACTCTTGTATTAATTTGCAATACAGTAGTGCAGTGCTGTCCAGAGATTTGGTCTCTGCTCTGGATGTTTAAAATTTGAACACTGGTTTGTTTTGGTCTGAGTTTGTTTCTTACATAATAACTCTTCATGAAATCTGGTCTAAGGACTGGACGTCTCAAAGTGCAAATAGGAAAAGGGAATTATTTTTTTGCATGATCCATCTCAGTGTATAGCTTTCTATAGTTGCTTTACAGTTTTACCGTGATAGAGTGTTTTTTAAGTGCTGGGAAAAATCACAGAAATAAGTAGCACTAAAGAAAAAATTGAGGTACTTAGAACAATAAAACCCAATGTTAAAATTGCCCAGGCATTTAATTAATAATTTGAACAGTGTGCAGTGAATGAGACGGAAATACGCAGAAAGGCTTTGGTTCAGCAAAACACTCAGACACGTGCTTCACTTCAAATGCCTGCTTATGTCCTCTAGATGTAGGATTATTCTCGTTTAAAGCTAAGCACAGGTTAGGTGTTTGCCAGGTGGCGGCCAGGGCATTTCGGCCGTGCCTGTGGGCACGCGCGAGCCGACACTCCCGTGGTGTCACTGCGGTTTTTTGGAGGGGTGCGTGTCACTGCAACGAGAAATGTTCTGGTTCACAGTGACAGGATGCGAGTGAAGGAGCGGCACCGTCATGGGGCAGTAATTTTTAAGAAAGAGAATATTTGCTCCGTTTGTCACACGCCCCGCGGTCCTGGCAGGCTCCTGGCTCGGCCGTGCGCAGCCACGTAACGGGAAGCGGCCTTTCCTTGTGTTCCGCACGAGGCAGTGCGACGGCCGCGTGGGCGAGCCTGGGTTTTGAGAGACTGCGATTCTTGATGTCCTAACATAATGTTCATTTAAAGCTTTGTGGGAGTCCAGTAAAATATTCTAAAAAGACAAAGAAAATCCCCACCCGGATAAAGGCGAGGCTCTCCAGTTTTGTTTAGCACTAGCTGTCAAAAACCGTTCCACGCAGCGCAGGACCACGGTCTGGGGCAGCTGCTCTGTCAGCGTTAAGGTCGTGTGCTTCCTTTTTTACATTTACATCGCATTAATAACATCCAGAAGATAGATAGATAAAACGTTCTAGGTAGTATTCTTTTCACTGCTTGGTATATTTGATACAGAGTGGTATTAGTGAAATCAGAAAATGTGTTGTAATGTTTCTTTTTTTTTTCTGAACCATTTGTATCTCAGGTGGATGCATATTGTCTTATCTCTGTAAGACACATAACCAGAGTTCTTTTCAAAATTTTGACAGAACTTTTTCACCTACTCAGTGAAGAATTACTTTCCTCACTTAAGAAAAATCACGGCTTTATCAGCTTTTCAGCAGCAGTTGCAGGAAGTCTACGTACTCTGCTCCTTTGGCTGTGTGAGACTGCTGTCTGAACGTCGTGTGAGGCGAGTCTCTGGTTTCTGGCTGCTGCTGAAGATGGCACAAGAGATGGCAAGCATCCTCTGCAGCCTTTGTAAGGCGTTCTCCTCTAACGTCAGTAAGCTGGTTCAGCAGGAGGCGGGTAGAAAAATAAGTTGGCGATCCTGTGGCCTTAGAGTGAAGCTGTGCCTCCTGGAAGGTACTGGGAGCTGAGGAAAGAGGGTATAAATTCCCGTCCAACACGTGCGAGCAGGCGTTTCCTTTGTAAATGCTGCCGGTAGCACCAGTGAAGGCAGCACCTTCCGTCTGCGGCTCCCCTCTTCGCGCTGTCCTTCCGTTCCCCTGCGAGAGCAGGATCCCAGCGCAGGAGACAGGCGCTCGCCGGAGGAGCCGTGTCCGTCAGACCCACCACCCGCCCGGCCGGTGCAGCGGGACCTCGCCGCGGTCAGCCGTCGGAGCAGGGCAGTGAGCTTTTGGCGTGGGGACGTGCAGCGGTGGCACCGTGTGTTACCGGGCCGAGGTGAGACAGGTTGTAGCCTCAAGGCTGCCAGGATTTAAGATCATCTATTTTAACTTGAACTTAGAGGTCTTAGTGTAAGATTTTCGTTTTAGAGCTGCTCAGTGTCTGAACTATCACAGTGTTTAAGATATGCCAGTGTAAAATCACTGTACTGATTTTTGTTGAAACAGCATTTGCTTTCCTAATCTAGACTCTGACCTGCAGGCTGTACCCCTTGCCCAAATACACCGTGCTAAACTAACTGTTGAACTTTCTTTTATTGTAGGAACAATTGTTTAACAAATGGAATGACGTAGGAAAATAACACAGTCTATTAAATTCCTAGCGGAAAAAAGGGAGAAAGTAGTCTACGTTGCGATTTTGTGACCAGTGGAAGTGAAACAACTCTACAAGCATTCTGCTGTTAAAGCTGACTTTCCTGCAGCCTTTCACGTACGGGCGATGTTTACCCTGGCACACTAGGGTCTCTGTGGCGTTTTCGGGTTTAAAAAATAACGTGTTATTAAAGGGAGCGGCAAATTTTAGCTGCCGTCTGAGGACGGTGTGGGTGAGGATAGGGAAATGTGCTGCAGAGCTGGGCACTGCAGGCTGTGGAGCGTGTGCGCCACGCAGTACTTGCAGACCCTCAGAAGGACAAATTAGTGTGGTCGTTAGGTTTACTACAGGGTTTGTTTTGGTTTTTGTGAGCAGTGCTGATCGTAGCGGGGTGCCACGCGGCGTGCAGGGTTTGAGTGCCCGGGCAGGAGGCGAGGCGTCGCTGGCAGCTCGGACAGGACGGCGCAGAGTTTGCAGCGCGCGCGCGGCGTCTGGTCTGCGCACCGCTCCTCAGTGTCGGCACTTCCGCATCCGAGCCAGCTGAAAGCTGTGGGTAGTTTAAAGCTGAAGTAATTGACAGTCTTCCAGGTGTCTGCTGTCAGCTTCTGTTCATCCTGACATAAAAAAAATCGTAGCTATGCATAATGTATAAATGTCATGCATAAGACTATAGGGATCTCATGTTAAAATTAAGATGAAAGAGGCTCATTTCTGGCACTTTCTTGTAACAAAGTATTTTCGGGTATTCTGTAGACAGTGGGAAGCTGAACTCCCTATTTCATCTGTTTGGACGGGTGCTGCCGCCATCGCAGCAGCATTTACATAAATACGTGTTGTCATCTGTGAGCCTCAGCCAGGACATTAATACCAGTTTTTAAACGCGGTGAGCTAAGGCACGGGGAAGTTAGGTGGTGGGACAGAGCGTGCTGACGTGTCTGTAGGAGAGCCAGGAAACGGATTAACAGAAAAATTGTGCTGTTTCTTCCCTAAGATATTTGAGAATTTTTTTGGTCTTGCTTTGTATTTTATTGTGGGAGAAATATGAGCGGTTTTTCATGTTGTTCCTCGATCTCAGCATATCCAGACGTGCAACTTTGACTAGCACGAGGCAGACAGGAGTAACCTATGTAAATCTTTATTGGCTTTTTTTGTAGGAAAGAGGTGGAGTTTATTTTTTTTCCCTGTCGCTGTTAATGGTGTTTTCCTAAAATATGATGGATTTATAAATATGTTTAACATGCCCTTTCTTTTTTTGTCTTAGTTCTTTGCTCCTAACTTGCAAGCGCGGTGGCTGAACAATAAGCTGTGTGGTGTGACAGGTAAATTTCACAATTTACCTGCTGTAATAGTGTGCTCTGTACTGCCGTTCAATCATCTCAGAATTCTATGTGCCTGATTAGTTGAGTGCAGCAGATTTTCAATTTAAATGTAACTTCATCTGCTTGATTAAAAATGTAACAGAACATTATCTGTTGCAAATAAATTTCAGAGGAAGAGATGATTTTGCCTGTTTAAAAATAACATCTGTTTATATTGGCTGGGAGCAGATGATTAATACCTCTCTAATTTCGAGGTTTACCAGTCCAGCTCACCTGTCTCTTTGCATGGATAGCTGAAATTGATGGCTGTCGGGTATAAACATTTACCTGTTGATGTTTATTTGATGGATTTCTTTTTTAAGGATAATATAGAATCCCATCATTGGGCATTCATTTATTTGCTGCTCATCAAGATGATTGACAGTTTTGCCAGCAACATAGAAAAAGGTTTTCCTTCTTGGCACACGCAAGAGGAATTCACTTCTAAGTGATAAGTGCCTTGCAGAAGAGAACAGATTTCCGAGATTTTTCACATCCAGCGTTTATTTTAATTGCAGTGAAGGGAGACTCGAGGTTGACGTGAGCCTGGCAGAACGTGGTGGGAGGTGGGTGTCCGGCAAATCGCAGGGTGATCCCACAGCTGTTTTCCGTGAAGTGACGGCTTGTTTAAGCTGCAGAGCAAAGCCAGGGAAGCTCTCTGCAGCTGGAAGGGCGGCGATCTCCAGCAGCACCTGACGGGAGCCATTGGGTCTCCGAGCGCTTGCCGGGCACCGGGCCCTGCCAGGGCCCCCGCTGCTGGGGACGTCCCGGGGCTGCTGAGCTGCTCGGTCCCGCCAGCCGCGGCTCTGCCCAGTCCTCTGCGCCCGCTCTTTGGTGAGCCCCCAGCTCACGGGGTGCTGGGGGTCTGCCACCACCACGCGCCGCACAGGCCCTGTTCTGGCTCGGTCTGGGCCCGAGACCTCTGCACGCGCGCTCCCGCCGGGAGAGATGCTGGAAGTTAAAGGCTGCAGCTCTGGAGGATGGGAGCCGTGTGGTTCCCCGTAAACGCGATAGATGGACGGGACTGAAACCGAGCGCCGAGGCTGCTGCCCGTGCAGCACCGTGGGGCTCGGGGGGGTTGTTCTGTAACCAGCACTGTCCTGTCTCAGTAAAACAGAGCTGCAGGCAAATCCCACCCCCCGATGGGACCTGGGGTGCAGTACAGAGAGTCAAAGTTTGCAGTGGTTTGTGAGGCTGGGTTCTCTCTGGGCCTGGGCAAGTGGCTTCGTTTATCTCCCCATTTCCCAGCCTGTGACAGATTTGACAGTAGCTGCCCAGCTTTGCAAGCACGTGTGCTTTTTGAGTGTTGCTTTCTTTTCTTTCTACTGGTAAAAGACAGTTTCTTCAGGTTTGGTGTTTAAATGCAGAAATTACATGTTATGGAAAGATCTACAGTCATTTTATCTTGCTCCTGTCCTAAAACTGTGAAAAAATAATTATTTCTATGAGAGATCAAGATGTATTTAAATCCATTTCATATTAAGGTAGATTAGGAGACTACTGTAAAATTTTTGTCATGTCTTTACCTAAAACCAAGCAGTACGCGCCCTGAGGGCTGGTCCTCTGTCAGATCTACATAGCATCCACAGGATGGTGCTTGCAGCTCCTGCTTTTCAGCCACTTTGCCATGGTGGGATTTAAAACTGTGGTCACTTTGCTCTAAAGCCGACAGAGGACTGCGTACTGTGGAGGAAACAAATACAGTGGTCATCTACGCTCTTCTCCATGTTCCCTCCTGCTTTCTGTTCAGGGCTCGGGGCAGCTGGCATAGAAAGCAGAAATGCAGTTTTTTCCCACTTAGCAAGCCTGAGTATTCCCAGCCTTTCAAGATCCCATTACATTGTTCCCACAGCATAAAGTGATGACAACTCTGCAGAGGCATCAAGCGCTAAAATTGTAATGTAAAAGTCTGCGTGTGGCGTAGAAACGCCCTACTCGGACACTTTCTGGTGCTGGGTGGAGCCCCTCGTCCTTCCACTCCAGCGGCACAAACCAAGTGTTATTTATAGCTTACCTGTGCCGTTATTTTCCTTTTTTCCTGTTGCAGAACACCTTGGAAAACTCAAGTAGAGTCTTAAGTTTGATTCTTTTCCGGTGGCTTTGAAATGTCAAATACGCATTTCTATAAAAATCACACTCTAGTATAAGCTTGCCCGTTTGTTTCTGAGATTGGCAGCAAGCGCCTTCCTTCCGAGCTGTGGGATCTGGCCCCGACACACCTCGGTTTCTGGCAAAAGTAACTCTGAATTAGGAGAGCAGCCCTTGGTGTTCAACTTTTTCTTCTGCATGCTTTCAGGGATTTTTGCTGGACCTAATTGCACATGTGAGTTTCTTTATTCCTATACTATTAGATTCTCCTAAAAACTAGGTTTGTTAAAATACAGCCTGGATGCTACCAGAGGCCCGTGCATTTGCCAGTTTGAGACTGAAAGCCTCTTATTTTCCACCACTGTGAAAATGGCAAACCACATCCAAACAGCTTGGAAAAAAACCCTATCTTTTTTGAATTGCCATTTGTTTTGTATTGTTTTGCCCTCTGTATTGTAAATACAGAAGAGTTCTATGTGCTGGGCATGTAAATAAACCTATTAGGGTTTTTTTTTTAGTATAGTCTATTTCTCTTTATTATATATGAGTGAAAGAGTTATTGTATTCTTAGATCTAGAAGCTCAAGACTAATCCAGGCTGCGTGGAAAACAAGGGGGTGTACTTCAGAGGATTTGCTGAAGTTCCGCTATTGTTGGTCTGCGAGGTCTCAAAACGCGGTTTCAATAGGCCTAGATGACCTCATCTTTCGCTGCCTGCTAATCCACAACCTCCATTTCCACAATGTCTTAGAAAAGTTTATTTAAGGAGGCTTGCACTAGAATAATAGGTGATGCTTTGCATAAGTCATAAAGTCAAAGTTAAACAAGTACATCTATGTTGTACTTTGTATACTTAACACTGAAGAAAAAAATTACGAAATTGGCTGTTTGACTAAATTTTTATAATAATGTTTTAATTTTATGCTGTGATGTTAAAACCTAACACAGCCTCATGCAAGCCATAGCTAGTACTTCTATTTGATGTTAGTGGTTCAATTACGATTTTTTGAAATGTGTTTGCTTCTTTTTCCAGTCAATGCTAGGAAAAAAACCCGTGAAACTGCCTTCTCAGGGAAATCTTATTTCTTGTGTGCTTATTTTTCTGCTTGAAACCTGTGGGGAGCCCTCGCCACCCGCCGGTGTCATGGCTGCTGAGGTGCGTGGCAGAGGCGTTACGCCGGGTGCCGGGCAGCCGGCTCCCCGGTTTGCGGTGCGTGCACAGTGCCTGGAGGGCCTGGGCTGGCCGGTGGTGACGCAGCGCCCGGCAGATGTCTGCCAGCGGCGGTACACTGTGTCACGTTAACGCCATGATGAAGTCCAGAGAAATCAAAGGACCTTGAGCTCGTTCTCATGCTTCCATGAAAATCGGCATTTCTGGGAAGCAAGCAGAGCCCAGCTGCAGAAGGGGAGAAGACAGCGGCCGTGCTGGTTTCCTTCAGGCCTCCCTGCTGTCCCACGGTCCCTCTTTGGCAAGAGGGCTGGAGAAGGCCTGCCGTCGCACCGCGGCTGCGTTCGTACACACAGCGTGGGACGAGCGCCCAGGGTCAGCTCTGTGCAGCAGAGCTGGGGGCACTTTGACATCCTTGGGTCTGCTGCTCGTGGCAAAGCACTCCCGACCCGCGTCGCGACTGTGGCTGGGCAGGAACGAGGCGCTCTTTCTGATGTGGATTCTGGTCTTGCAGCTTCACCCAGCAGCCGACCAGACTACCTCTGCCTGGGTCGGCCTGTCCGCGAAGGCGCCAGGCTTCCTGCGCAGGAGTCGGCAGCACACAAAGTCCTCCCTGGTGGAAGCTCTGCCCAGCGAGTGCCTGCCCCGCTCAGCGGACATGTGGGTATGGCGTCAGCATTAAGTAGCTTCAGAAACCTGGTCAGCAGAGTGTTTCCTCCGTATTTACAGGACAGACTGTGTTTTTATGATCTAGCAGAGGACTTTACCTGAGACTCCTTCATCCAGTGCTTGGAGCCACGTGCCCGTGATGGAAGGCACGATGACGCTTCTGCAAGATCAGCTTGCGTTGTCTGTGGGTACTGAGAAACGCCATCCTTCTCTAATGGTGACTGGAGAATATCATTTTACCTGCCCTTTCAGTTGAAAGCTTCAGCCTGTTGAGGGCGCAAAGAAGAGATAATGCTCTGTAGAGGTCCTTGCTTTTAATTTTTTCAAGGAACTGGAATCCAGCTACATGCTATGTTGAACTGCCAGTAAGAGTTAACTGCGAAAGAGTAAAAAGGCAAAGCAGACCAGCAGCAATGTTTTAATGGTCCTACCCCACAATATCATTCGGGTAGCTGACAAACAAGAGATGTGTGGGATGTGCAGTTATTTAACCAACCACAGAGCCATAAAATAAGACTTGGAGGTTAAAAAGCTGAATAAAGTGGCACAAAACAAACAATTAGAGTCAAACATCGATCCCCTTATCTGTCAGTCATGCCACCAGCTTCTGTAGCCATTGGACTGGCAGCTGGACCATGAAATACTGGTATTTTCATTCGGATGGATCCCTAGAGCAAGGTAAGGGAGGCGTCCATATGTCTGTGCCTCCTACCCAGTTTGGCTACGTCCTGAACCTCTTACGAAATCCCAGACTCACCTTCGTGCTGGCACCCCTTTTTCTCACCTCCATTTCCTTCCCCAATCTTTTGCATCCCCTTCTTATCCCTCCTTTGATTTCAGCCAGGGAATCACACTGAGCCTGCCAAGAGGATGGTTTTGCAGGCAGATGAAGACGATGCCTTAGAAGCCCACGTGGCACAGAGTTCCTGGGGACTGTAAACAGCCCATCCTTCTGCAGAGAGATTGCAAGAGACGGTACTGGGCAGAAACAGGAGCTGAAGGTCTGGCCAGACGCAGCTCTGCTGCCTTGAAGAGCTTTACAGGCGGCCTGGTCTGGGCCCCCGCATCGGTACCCGTCCCCTCTGCTCCACGTCTCTTGGTCCTGTGGGCCCCAGCATGGGGTGTGTGCCGCGTGCGGCACTGCTTGTCTTCCTGTTCCCGGAGCCCAGGCACCCGGGTTTCCAGGCTGGGAATGCTGCCTTCTGCTTACGGGAGGACGAGGCTGGGGTTTGCAGATCCGGTCTCTTGCGTCCGTGCCTAGCTCTGTGTGTCACTGCAAGGGGCATTCGCTGCGTGCCCGTGACGTCTCGCACGTGGGGAGGATGGAGAGTGAGAGGCAGCTGCCCGGGGACAAAACAGGACGGGTGTCTGGCTGCCGCAGGGTTACACTTTCTGTTGAGAAATGCTGAGTTCTGTGGCCTCTTGGAGAAAAATTGAAAGCTTCAAACCTGTGGAGTTAAGGAATTCCAGAGGAATTTGTTAACTCCCACACTCAAATTGTCTTGCTGCAGACTCGAGGATGCCAGGTCCGTCCGGCCCTGTTCTCAGGGCTGTGACGACAGGCACGCCTTGGTTTACGAACGGAATTACAGCGTGGAGGCGAGGTGAACACCCTAGCAAAGTTCATGGCTGCATAGCTCAGTTATGGTAGGCCTTCTTAAATGTCACTGCTGAAGTGTTGTTCTATTGATTTGGTTTTGTGATACCATGTTTTTTAGTCCGCATCAGTAGCAGTGCAGTAAATGTTGATGTAGTTTGAATTTCTTTAGTTGAACATCCTTTTCTGAGTGTCCCAGGTAAGAAGGGCTGTATTGTAATAACGCATATAGGTTGTGGTTCCTATGCTTTTATTGTTTTGCAGTTTGAACCTGACAACGGGAAGTTTTCCTTCTGCAGTTTTCCTCACCCACTCCTGTTTTTACCGATGCTGGCACGTTCTGAAGATCAAAAAAGTGACTGTAGCCTTGACATTTGTTTGAAAGTAATTTTATTTTTTTTTTTCTAAAAATTCTACTGGTAAAAATAATGTTACTAGGATTTTGCGACCCCTTGCTCATAAAGCAGCATGCTGTCTCCTTGCTGATTTTTACTGTTTAAGGTTTGTTTCCTCAAGTGCTGTGAAACTGTTCTAAAACTTCATGGGTTTCAGTAAATACTGTTCTTCAGATGAAATGCTGTTACTTCTGCTGTTGGTCAGAAAGTTGCAGCTTTAGAACCTGATGCCTTAAAAACCCACCCAGGAGGCACTGGTGGGGATTTGTGGCTTCACAGATTTACATTAGTTTCCATGTTATTTGTAGGGGATCGGGAAAACTCATTCATCCGTTGCAAAAAAAGCTGGTTTTGAAACTCCAGCTTCCTCCGTTTGGAGCCACCACGACAGACAAAGATACTTTTTTCCTTTTCACACAATAGTGCTTTGCACAGCGCTCACCCTGTTTCCCTGACGTGCCGGGAGCGAGAGAAAGCCGGTTTTCAGCGGGGATGCTGCCAGCGGCCGGGATGGGGCTGGCTGGTGGCTGCTCTGCCCGCAGGCGCCCGGCAGCCGGCCAGGCAGCGGTGATGTCCACGTGCGTGCGCCGTCCGTGTTTTGCCACCCTGTGCCTCGCCCTCCTCCGCAGGCCCCGCGCTGTCGATGCCCTCTCCAGGTTTCCGGGGAGGGGGCAGCGGGGGTGTTCCCGGGGCTCCCGCCTTTGTCCTGTGCCCATGTGAACAGCCACCGCCTTTTCACTTCTTGCTCCCATGCAAGGTGCTGTGTGAAAACTCGAAGAAGGTGAAGGGGACACGGGAGACGAAATCACCCCCTTCTGAGGCGGACGTTTTCAGGGGAGTGGATTCCCAGGGCAGGCGGAATCCGCTGCGTGTAATAGCTGTGAGAAGTGGATTTTCATAAACTTTTTATCCAAAGTAACAGAATTCGTCTAGCAGTGTAAATGGTGTTATGAAAATGTAAAGTTCATTAACAAGCTGTGTATTTTTTTATCCACTTGAATGTAATTTAGAGATTATATACTGTAATAGGATTTATAACATTATACTGTTTAATCTTTATGGTTTTAGAAACATGTTAAATACAGTTGGCAGAAACTATCGCTTGCTTTCAATGTAAGGGTGCCCTAACACAGAAAACACGCAACACATGCTTATCTGCAGAACTTCTGTTTCTTCTGTTGGCATTAATGGAATTAAAGACGTCCCTGCAAGCAGTGTAGAGTACGAACCTGATGGGTTCAGCATTTTACTTTAAAGGATAAGGTGGTCCTGGTTCAAGGGAAATTTGTGTTGGATATGGAGGGTATTTGTATCCTCATGTCAGCAAGCAGCTGTGCCTGAGGATGCATTTTAAAAAGCAACCTAGAAAGTATCCCATTAGGTAGGGAAAAGACAGTATTTCTCTTGAACCAGAGGAATAAAAGTTATTTACTGTCTTGCAGTATATAAAGCTCTAAACTAAAGCTCTAAAGCTCTAAACTAAAGCTCTAAACTAAAGCTCTAAACTAAAGCTCTAAACTAAAGCTCTAAACTACCTGTTTGCGAACAGGTAATTTCTCGTTTCCAGCCTAGAGGTACAGGCAAAGAGAAAGAGCAGAAATTTGGTAAAGGCCAGTGAAAGCAGATGGTGCTGTGCCAGGTGCTGTAGTACAGCACACTTTTTGATGAGTATTAAAATGCTACTCCAAGTCAAACCATCCTTCCTTAGTACAAAATACTTCTAAGCATTCCTTTATGCTTTTCTGCTTTTTAAAATACATCTTTTTAGTTCACTGGTTAACCCTTAATATATCCCACAGAGATAAGCCTCTGCAGGGTTTCATACTACCTAGGGTTCAGAACCTCATCTGCCCATTTATTGTCCCAAAAAAAAAGATAAAATAGGCACTTTCCAGGAGACCTTGCTCTCCCTTGGTTTTGGCTGGCTGCAGAGCGCGGTGCCGGTCAGAGGCTGCCGGCACAGCCAGAGCCTCTTGCCCGGCGTTCCCTCTGCTTCGTAAAGTGCTGGTTGTGTTTACTTGGTGATGAGCTGCCGTCACTGATAGTAATTAAACAGACGTGATGACGCAGTGCTTGTGCTGAGTATGAACCATCTTCTCTGGGAAAAGAAAACCCTTCCAAACTCCTCCAGCGGTCATTTTGTTCTTAGAAATGGTGATGTGTTGGAGAGGAAAATGTGCTGAGCCCAGCGTAACGCACAGCCTTTTACCCGTGGACAGTTGTGTGCTGGGATAAGTCTTATTTGTGAGCGAGCTCATTATTAAACTGCTAGAAATACAGTGGTAATGTAGAAATGTGACCTGTGTTCATGTTCTGTCATCGTTGTATTTTCACAACAATTAATCAGGCATTACACCCTCAAAGGCTGTGATTTTACACTTGATTTTGAGACACACGGCTGTGTTTTTTCCCCCATATGGTCTACATTGAACAATCGTGGAAATGCTACTGGTCTGCTAAATGCAAGAAATTTTTGAGAGACAGATGAGAGGTAAGAATTTCTGTGTAGATGGCAAGGTGTTTCTCATTAAATGTAGAAGATGGTTTCAGCGTTAATCCGCTGTAGCTCATTATAAACCAGGTAGTACTGACCTGAAGAGCTCAGCGTACGCCAAGGGCAGGTTGCTGCCCTTCACAGGCAGAAGAGAAGCAGAACAAGCCTCGTCTGTTCAGCTCGGCAGGCCTTTTTGTGAAGTGGTAGAAATCAGGGAAATTTAGAAGCTGGGGATAACTTTTCCTGTTCCTCCACCTGCAATGGTTTACAGCTCATGAGCTTTTGCTTTCTAAAAAAAAGCACTGTATAATGTGTCTATCAAAAGCACTATGCAACCATCCAGAAGTGTGGATACCCGCCCTGCAAAAATGAAATCCAGATAATTTCTACACTAAAAAATGTGATACACAGCATTAGTATTTACAGTAGTGGGAGAGGGGTGCCTGCATGCCGCCCCTCGTTGCAGGTCCCCTTCCTCGGAGCCCGCGGGACTCGCCGGGGCCAGGGCTCGAGCCGGCCTCACCTCTGCGCCGCGCTGAGAAAGGAGCCGCCGATCATTGCCCTGCGCGGCCTTTGTCCGGGGGCTGACGGGGTCTCCAGACCCCTGGAGCGGCCGCCTGTGGCGGCTCCCTGGCTCTGCGGCAAACGCTAGCTTCGCATTGACTTGCACAATAACTTCTCCTCCTCCTCCTCCGAGCCGTATGCTTCCAGCCAGGTCCTTTCATTGCTCAGAAAGGTCAGATGGGCTGCGGCTAAGCTCCCCGCGTCAGAAAAAATTGCCTGGAGAAAGACATCCAGAAATAAAACAGGCATGTGAACACTGCGGCTTCAACAAAGATATCCGTTTGTCAGTAGATGTCACCCCATAAACCTACCTAAAATGTCCTTTCTTTCTCCCGTTTCCCATATAGCTTTCCTTTATTTTTTACACAAAACATCAAATTTTCAGGATTTGGGTTATTCCTTAGAATGGATCTTTTCTTCGCGTAAAATAAGCTTTGGATGTTTATTTAGATGTTCACTGAAACTGTGTGGAGAGCAGTAATTGTGTTGTACTAAAGAATTAATCCATTTAGTCATGGGAAGCACTACTTAGCCTTTTTTTCTTTTTTTTTCAGTGTAACAGGCAATGTTAAGGAATTACAACTTAAATTTAGAAATTTAATAATTATGTAGATAAACTTGTTTTCATTTGGGGGAAAAAGCAAGCCCTTTCTATACTATTTACCTATTTTCAGAAGAAATGTTTCATTCTGTAAAACCTTGGTTTTGTGCTTCCATTCCTTTTATTGTTCAACTTTTAAACAAACAATCTTTTTGTAAAACAGATGCTTCAAACTATTTGATGGAGACTGCTAAGCCAGCTTAGGAAATCTTTAACATTTAAGCATATAATTGTCTCCTTAGAGCCCATGGCTGGTAAAATAATGTATATAGCTTGCCGCAGCTATTGTATGTTGCCTTTCACTCGCGTTAAAGCAGTCATGCTTGGAGGTTTTTCGTTGGTTTTTTTTCAGCCTCCTTGAGCGTGTTCTGGGTCTCACTGTACGAAGCTGCTGTCTCTGTTAGAAACGCAGCAGGGAACCATTTGTTTACCGGCTGTTAAATCCGCTTCCAGTGAAATATCAACGCGTCTTCATTGGCCTTGGGAGCGTCCAAGAGAGCACTAAAACCTGCGGGCAGCAGTGGGTCTGGCTGGCCAAAGTGCGGCGCCGGCAGCAGCCGGTCCCTGAAGGCACGAGCAGTCCCCATCAGCGGGGTGGGGAGAGGGGAGGGCCCTGCGCAGAGCAGGGCGGGGGGCACGCTGGGGCACGGGTGTCGGGGTTCGTGGGGACACCATCCTTAGCCGCAGGCAAAGCCACCGATCCCTGTGGGGACCAGGCAGGAGGTGTTCCTGGAGAGCATGGCCATCCTGAGGGGAGATGTTGTAGCTCTCCTTTCCCTCAAGAGACGGTCGTGGTCAACGTGTCTCTCCCTGGAGGAGTAAACCTGAGGTTTTTGGGAGAGCGCTCCTGGCACGTGGCCATAGGCCTTCCTATGCCTGCACAGGGGCACCGCAGGAGATCCGTGCGTCAGGCTGACCGGGCGTGGCTGCTGTCCTGCCCGCCGGCGCACGCTGCCGGTCCTCCGTGGGCCGGCCTTGGCGGCAGCGCTGCACAGGCCGGGGTGTCTCAGCGGTGTCTCCTGGCAGACGGGCAGCGCGTGCCCTGCGTTAAACGCCCGCCAGCACACTGCGCTTTGTGCTCGCTTCTTCCCTACGTGTGCCCGTTCCCAGCGGCTGGAAAGGGTTTCTTTAGTGCAGGCTGTGAAATGGTAGGGGGAGGTTGTAATCAACCCTGTTTGCTGTGCACGAAATCATACACAGTGGTACCTACCTCTTGTCCTTATGGCCTTTTACCTACGCTTTGTATTCCACTAAATACTTCATGTTTCGTGGTTTTAGGAAAATGTTTAAAGTAATGGAAATTACGTTAGAAATTGTGGCATCTGAAGTGCTTGGAGGTGATCGAGTTGCAGCAGTTTTTGACGGCTGAAGTGTTCGGTGCTGAAAACTGACGGCTAGCTTTTCAGTTCTGCCTGTTTTCCCTTTGTACTTCTACAGCGGTACGCAAGAAGGAAATTGTTGAAAATGTACCAATGAATGTGTTTATCAGCTAGTATAAAGCTGGTGGAGTCAGCAGTTTGCCTGCCGCGTCCCAGTCCCTCAGAAAGCGTGAGTTAAAATGCTTTTAGAATCAGTCTGCCAGGCCTAGGCCAGAGCGGCGTAAGGACTGGGAGCCGCAGCTGGGTGTCTTGGCTGTTCTCCTACAGCATGTGCGTTGCTGGCACAAGAAAACTTAAACTCAGGTTTAAGTATCTTCTTGTCAAATATAGTATCTTCATTATAGTTATGCAAAAGCAGTACATCTTTTTTGCCATACTTTTTGATCACTAAGGCTGTGTTAAACTCAGCGTATGAACAGACTGTCTGGCAAGAACAGGGCAGGTGGAAAGGTAAGACATGCAGAGTTATTTGTTACAGAAATACAGTTATTTTTATTTTATCATCAGTGACGATTTTTGCACACATCAGTATTTCTTGGAGTCAGAATCTGAATTTTAGGCATTTGCAATTGCATCTGTATTTATTCTTTTCAAAGTCATCATTTCACAAAACTAAAGTTTGCAAATGCATTCAAACAGGGTGTATGTCATACTTCATGGTCATCTCAAAGTCTTTTTAATTGCAGTTGTTAAATGAGGCCTCAAACAGAGACAGTGGGCGGGTGATGAAGGGGCTCTGTAAAATCGTGTGTGTGTGGAGTAGAGGATTATTTAAGAGTTTGTGTTTTCTGGTCGGTGCAAGAACCTAGGCAGCATCCAGCGAAACTGGTGTTTGAAACAAATTCCTTCTTCAGGCCCCGTGTCATTCAGCTGCGTAACTGTGTGCCACAAGATGCTGCGTGGGCTCGGGAAACCCACGAGGAGCTGCCGGCAGCGGGGGCAGCCAGGAGGGGGTTTGGTGCCTGCCCTGCCCTGTGCTTCTCCCTGCGTGCGAGCTCTTGGCCACAGCGGGAGACGAGAGCTGGCCGTGAGTGTCTGCTCCCAGCTCCTGCAGCTCTGTTTGTGTCCCGGTAGCGTGCAAGGTGTCTTGAGAGCAGGAGGTGGCCCTGGCCCTTTGGAGGTGGAACAGGAGAGGCTGTTAACGGAAAAGGGGCACGGTCGCTGCAGTTCGATGCTTTTTACTGTTACTCTGTGGTCTGGCTCCTTTGTGTGATGCAGGGAGCTGGGCGTATTTGGAAGTGAGCATTTCTGGGGCCGTCGTCCGTACTGCGGTGGGCACCCGAACTCTGCGCGGGTTTGGGGTGCTACCGAGAAGCAGGTCCTTGAGGGCCATCCCCCAGGCCACGGCCGCTCGTCCTGGCCCCGGTCCGGTGCCACCTGGTGAGCCGGATTGCGGGAGCTGGTGCGGTTGAGGAGTGACCTGGAGGCGGGGGAAGATCATCTCCAGAAGGTGGGCGAGAGCAGGGCTGCGCTGCCTGGGGGTGGCCCGGGGCAGTGCCGGCACGGCTGGGTTCAGGGGCTGCCCCATCCCGGCCGGAGGGTCCTGGCCTGCCACAGGCCCTGGTGTGTGCCGTGGCTGGTCGTGGCTCCAGGGGCCCACCTGGAAGAAGCGGAAGCTGGCCTTTCCTTCAGCGGGCCTTGGTTCCCCTGTCCCAAACCACCTCTGTTGAGGAGGCTGAGCTCTTCCCAGACCGGTTTGTCCTGTGAGCTTTATTGCCACACTGGACACCGCTTTTGCTTTGGGAGGTTTCCCTTGCCTGATGGATGCGTTGAAGCGTAACATTAGCAGTTCTTCCTAAAATACCCCTCTGCTTCTAGGTCCAGAGGGCAAGAGGTCGGTTCCTTACTCCACATCCAAAATTGTTTGTGATGTTTGCATCTAAGCGGATGGAGCAGCAGGCTCTCGCGTGGTGCCGGTCAGCGCTGCGTGAAGCCGCGTCCCAGTGGCCGTTGAAGAGCTACCTGAGCGTGGGCTGTGAGCGCTGGAAGGCAGCTCGGTCGCCCTCTTGAGATCCTGGCTGTCTGCTGGCCATGGCCAGTTTTCTTTCTCTCCCAAGCAATCTGTTAATGTCTCCGCCGCACGCCTGGCCCTGAGTTGTTGGATACTGGATTTGCACAGCAGAGGTGGGGAGGCCTGCCAGTTCGTTGCCGTGATCTGACGAACCCTGGCTTCAGTGGCAAAATGGGCTGTGGCCAGCCAGGGCGACGGCACGAGCTGGCCAGACACCGCGGTTCAGTCACAGTTCCTGGACAAGACGCCTGCCTGTGCTTTGGGGGGGGAAGTGATAGCCAGGGTGCTCTGCTGCGCAGCTGCAGCGTCCAAAATCTGTAGCCTGTGCTAGTATTTAAAAAAAAAAGAGTCTAAAATCAGTCTCCTCATTAGACATGGCTTGGTTTAGAGGTTTGCTATGGATTTAGAAACGCGGCTCCCAGCACCTCTCTGTGAAACACCTAACCGTCACATCTGGCCGAGTACCCAGACTGAGGCGGCAGTGGCGAGTCACTCGGTGCCACCCGCTAAAACCCCTTGCCAGGAAATACATGGCTCTTTGGAGCAGCGTGGGCTGCTCGCAGGCTTTGTCCAGGCATCAGACGGGATGTGCAGTTATTTTCTGCTGACCTGGCACGTCCTTGCTTCGGCTGACTTGCCTCGGTGGCTTCAGCATCCCGTCTGCTGGTACCTGGTTCGGGACGTGGCGGCCAGCGTCAGGACGAGGGTGGCGGGCTCAGCGACAGGAGCTTCTGACCCAAAGCCAAAGCCGCCTCGGAACGGCAGAGTGTCTGGAGGCCGTCTCCCTTCGCTCGCGGGTGAGATCAGCCGTGGGGCCTGGGGCTTGCGTGTCCGTTCTGAGAGCTGCGCGCCCCTCGTGCAGTGGTGTGAGAGCCACGGGGCTCTCTCGAGCTGCCCAAAACAGGCGTCTCGACCTCTGTCTTGTTTTAGGCGATGGCGCTGGAGCGCAGGCTGTGCCCCTGTGTGTCAACGCAGAGCTAGCCCAAGACGAGCAAACCGAAAGAAGTAAGAAACCCTGCCTTTTCACTGCTGTAGCACCGCAATGAGGCAGACCTTGTCACAAAAAAAAAGAATTATTTTAAAAGTCAATTTTTTGAAGTCTGACTAAGAAAGCAGACTTCTGCATTTTCAAGCATCAACTTAGAAAGGCGTGCAGAGATCACACCAAAATTTTTCCTTCCTCCTGCCAGTTGCTTTGTTCCCTACCTTTTTGACACATTTTTCATCATCAATATTTCCTTTAAAAAATTAATTTAAATATTTTAATGAGGTTTATTGGTTGTTTTCAGATAGTGCCCTGGAATTTGTTTAACAGAATTCCAGAAAAAGATGCAGCTGCAGCAGAAAATAAGTGAAGTAAGGAAGAAAAGAGTGGCTAGAGAAGAAAGTGCCGAAAATATCCAGGCAAGGGCTCTTTCTGCTGCTCGGCGAGCGCAGCAGAGGGCAATCTACGTGCTCGATTTATCTGCAGGCTGGAACCTGGAACAAATGCAAGTGATTTGACAGTTCTCCCATTTCTTCTTGGTAGCTAGAAAAAAAATGCCCCTTGGATGGGGGGCAGAGGCCTGCGATATGCTTACAGGTGGGTGCCTCTGACCCTTTGATTCCTTACTGGCAGGGAAAACTTTGAATGTTTAGGGTGCCAAAACTTGCAGCCCTCATATGGTTTGTTTTACCTGTTTTAGACACTTGGAAGTTTCACTTTTCAGCAAATGCCAACAGGCGAGCATACTGAAAATGCTGATTCTTTTTGCCACGTTGTTTTTTATAAGCCTTTATACCAACCCGGTTCAGCTGAGCTGTTGTGATTTGGGGTGTTCTTTTGGGCAGAGAGCAGCGCAGAAGGTCGCAGAGCTGCCGTGGGCGTCCGTTGGCGCTTTCCTGCTGCGAAGGGAGGTCATCCTGTTACTTATGCTTCCACTTTTTTCAAAAGACAGCAAACTGTAATTGAAACCAAGTTGCAGCAACTTGTTAAACACTCCAGGAGCAGCACCCGTTTTTATCCAGCGCTGATATTTAGACTGCAGCTGCTGCAGATAAACGCGCGGCCCCAGATGGTGGCTGTCTAATCCTCATGAGAATTCATGTCCTAGAGGCAGCTCTTATCTCTCCAGACCTGACATTGTCTGCAAGTCTACTATAAGGGGGAATAATATAAACATGCTATGCATGAGTTTCACTTCCTTGAATAACACAAAGACACAGGAAGTTAAGTTAAACGTTACAAGAATAGGGTTCACATTACCGAAAGTCTGGCTATTTTTGTTACCCGAGTAGGTAACCGGTGGTTTGGGGGGTAAGGTGCACGCTCCAAACATCATATTGACTGTATTTTGCTGCTCAGAATTGCGGTGCAGAGATCGTTTTAAAGGACATGTTTGCATTTGTTTTGTCCTCGCTGCTGGTCACCGTTAGCTCATCTGGGGAAATGTAAAGATGCCACGTTTCGCTGGGGTCGCAGCTGCACAGGAGGTGGTGGAAATATTCTCATTCTTCAGTTTTCCCAGTAGAAGTGTATCTTGGTTTTCTCCTTTACCTCTGTTCTCCTGTGCCCGTGCGCCTGCTTGGCCATCCTAGCAGGTGCAGGACTCTGCGTCTGTCCCGAGGCTGCCCGCACTGCGGCGGGACGCCGCGGCTCCTCCCGGCAGGCAGAGCGGCTTCTGACGTGAAATTTCTCCTGTGGCTTCTGTACTAAGTTACTCTGCTGCTACGTAGCAGGGATAATTGTGCACCTTCTCAGCTGTTTGCTTCCATGTATGCCTTTAAAAATAGTCTGTGTTAGGCTTTAGGTGACCCAGCTTTATTTTTACGAAGTTACGTTAACCCATTAATTCTAGCAGACGCTGCAGGTATTACTGTGCCTTTGTGTGTGACTTGACTTTATCTTGCTAACTCCAGGCTTCGTTTTGATCTCTACGGCAGTTATAATGGTGTATTTATTCACTGCCTGGGTAGGAGGAATTAGCAACGGAATAATTTCACAAGACCTGCTTGCTTCACAAGTGGAAGGTTGCTCCCCATCTCCTTCAATGACGATGTGTGCTTGTGAACAAAGGGAGCTGCTAAAAAGGAGTGAAATCTAGCAGAGCTGGGGAGCTCAAAGTCCAACTATGCCAGTATGACCGTGCCTCAAAGGTAGTGAAGGCGTAGTACTGACTCAAAAGTATCTAGTTGAATTAAAAAAAAAAAGCAGCAGCAGCAAAAAGCAATAGTTGTCCGAATGGTGTTCATGGAAACGGGTTATCAGAGGTAAGTAAGTTTGGTAAGATATTGCGGAAGGATAACTGAAAGGAATACATCACTGTTGTCAGAAGAGAAAGTTTACACCACTGAAAACCGAGCCTGGTTACTTCTGCAGGCACCAGCCTTTCTTGGAAGGTGTGTATTTACTGAGCTTTTCTGTACTGTAACTGCGATGAAAATTACAATATTTTTCAGCAAAGGAGGAATAGGAATACAGCAGAAAATGCTACAGCCTGAGTTGTTATCAGTGTCTGGGTATTTATGGAGGTGTTGAGTTTGTGCTGATTTTACGTTGTCAGTAGTTTATGCTCTGCGATATTGTTCCACTCCGAACATGAAAAATCCCAGAGGCACTCCGGTTTTTAATGTTTCTTTCCAGTGCTGTGGGAGAGTATCTTTTCTTGCTTAATATATAGCCTGCTGCTCTGGACATCTCAGGTGGTTCTGCAAAAATGTGCATCTGAGTCTGTAACACTGCAAATGGAGTCATAATTTTGGGGTTTTCTGCTTTATTTAAAGGAGAGTGTACAGAAGTGATTAGACTTTTCATTCAAAACCAAGCGAAAATCTTTTAACATTTTTTGCCATGTGAAACAAAAGAACAAATATCACACAAATATCACACAAATATCAAGCTATTGATAGTTTTGGTCTAATTTAGGTCTGACTGCACTCAGAAGAGAGCATATACACTTTTTTTCCGTATTTTAAATAACTCGGTCCCAGCCAATGGCACGTTGTTGAGAATGTACGTGTGTTGTAAGTTTCATTAGTTAGACTTAACTGCAGTTGAAACTGTTTCATGAGGAACTACTTAATTTTATCTCTCTGGTTTAATTTTGGCAAAAACTGACAGTAGATTTCAATAGTATCTATTAAGAGCGGTACTAGCAAGCTTTTATACATTGACTTTCCTGCCATGGAAGTTGTAATGAAACATAATGAAAGCGTAACTAGCAAATGCAGAGCTGTGTCCCGAAGTTAAGATTCAATTGCATCTTATCCCACTGCACAGCAGTACTGATGGCCCTCCCCGGAGAGCCGTCGTCTCCTGCCGAAGCCAGCTGGCCCACGCAGCGCTCGCGGGAGCCAGGTACGCGCTGACTCACCGCCCGGCACTCGGCAGGACGGCCACCCAGGCCTGTGCACGTTACCTACTCCGGGTCGAGCTGGGATGCGCTTAGGCTTTAACAAACATTTTATTTATGTTTTCACTGTTTACATTTAAAAAAGAATCCTTCAAGTTGGTTGCAATTGTAGAGTTTGCTCATTAGTGATTCTGTTTACGTCCCTAAATAATTATTGTTAGCGTTATTTATCCTACGTACTGGTTTCCTGGGTGCTTGCTGTGCATTGCAGTAGCTGTAGGAGCACAACAGAATGATAACCTCTCAAGAGCTGAACATACAAGATAAAAGATGTTTGAGATTAATATGCACACAATTGAAAGACAATGGAAACAGAAGGCAAACTGTGCCACTTTCTGAAGTTGGCTTTCCTGTGCAGCAGCACGCTCAAAGACAAGACACGTAAATGAAGGTAGCTGTACCTGCTGGGAGCTCAGACATCACAGAGTTTGTGCACTGTTAGTGTGGAAAGCGAGCCAGCTACAGCCAGGGCTTGTTCCTGATGTGATCTTAGAAAATAGGGTGCCGTAGGAATGAACTTCCCTGTTTGCACTTGAAAGATTTCTCTGTGTTCTCTGTAATTTTAACGGCATTGATATTCCGTTTGCTTTATGAAATCCTTTATTACAAACAGTTATGAATATGAACATCTCATTTGACTGCTGATGAACAGAGGGGAAAATCTAAATTAAAACTTTAAATACCACTATTTAATTACCCAAATGGCTTTGACTGTGTTAAAGACTGCCTGGGATTATTCTGTTTTTCAATTTGTTTTAATGCTTCCTTGGTAAAAGCTGATGGATTCCCAGGCCCATTGCTGTCACTGATGAACTATATAAAGATAAATGACATTATGGTAAATTCCACTTAATGACATATTTTTAATTTTCAGAACACAGACATTTTCTGGCTAGTGAATGAAGGCTAATTACCTCAAGATCAGAACAAAATAACTCCTCATTTTGAAAGATAATAGAAAAGAAATGTTGCAGATTAATGATGCTATTTATCTTTAAAAGAAAAAAAATTCTATCTTTATCCTGATAGTGCTGTTCCCTGAGGAACATGGTTATAAAATGAATCTGAAGTCGCAACTTAATAGGTTATTAAAATTATTTGAGTGCGGGCTCCTCTGGTTCAGCCTTTCCATAAATTTAAATTGAAGGTCTGCTGTATTTCTAAAGAAAGCAGCTTGTTTACGAGACCACAGGGAGAAGATAGGTTACTGACAAAAGATGCACTTAACCCCGTTCCTTATCACCTTTTTTAAAGCCTGAATGGAACAGATATGTTTCAGAAGCAGTTGAGAGAAAAGTTTAGAATGTCTGAATTGTGTTACACTGGTGTCTTTTCTTTTCAGCGTGTGTCATTAGAAGAGTAAATGGGAATAACGAACACAAAGGTAAATTTGCTGCGAGGACGTGTCAGTAAACAGCATTGGCTATGACGTGCTGGAATCGGAGATTTGGTAACTGGCGGCACGGACGATATGCTGTCCGTGCTTGCCGAGAGGATTTTAGCAGTGCAGTTCCACCTTTGAAAACATGGCTAGGAGAACATTCCTTTACCAGTGTGAGTTTTGCGCGCCCTCGTTTGGGCTGGTTTGCCCTGTTTGTCATTGTTCCCAGCTACATCACGGGTAGCACTTCTGTCTCTCTCCATGCTGAAATTACAAGTGTGCCGTGAAAGCCAGTTCCTGTCAGATACTGTTCTCCTGCAGATAACAGAATTTTTGGAGTGTGAAAATGTAACTGAAAAAGGAAATTTTCATCCCTGAAAACATCTTTCATGTGGAGTTGTTACCCAGCCCTGAAAAGCTGGACTCTTGCTTGTACGCTGACAGCCAGGCTACCAGAGAACGTTGTGCATGGCGAAGCGCTCCTCCTGATGCCATCCCTCTGCGGCGTTCCCACACCGCGGCAGGTCTGTCAGTGAGGTCTGTGGCGTGGCCCTGGCAGAGGTTACTGCTCGGCGGGGAGATGGTGGCGGTGTCCTCAGCTGGCCAGGTGGTAAGAGAGTTCTTGGAGTTCGCGAGGCTGGGGGACAAAAAAGTAAAAGGAGATCACGAGGTCTGGATATTGTGGACTGAAGTCATAACTGGGTTTTGGGTTGTATCTGTTTCTGTTCATGGGGGAGAGTGCACTGTCATTTTCTCTCAACCATGCTCAGGTGCGCACCGGTGATGTTTTGCCGCAGCGCTGTCCGCAGCAGAGCATGGCGCTGCTCCCGCTGCCCGTGCTGCTGGAGGCGATGCCGTTGAACATTCCCTCGGTTGTTTGCTGCAGCTCAAAGTGACGTAAGGTGCTGGTGCTCTCTGTCTCCCCTGAGCTCATCCTCCTCTGCCTCTGGACAGGCAAGATAGTTCTGTATTTAAATACAGCCAGGACTTCAGAGAGCTCACTTCATCTGCAGTACTTTTGATGCTCTCTACCCCTGCAAGTGCCTCGCCGTGCTCCGCGCTTGGTCCTGCTGTCCATGGCATAGCAGACTTCGGGTTTAGGGCGCACGAGGCTGCAGGAGGGGCCGGTGGTCCTGCCATGCACGTTCCTCTCTGTGTCCTCCACAGCTGGGGCTGCTTTTGGGCAGCAGTGGCTTGGGCAGGCACTTCCAGAGGCAGCCATGGAGCTGGTGGCATCGCTTCGCTTCTTCACCAGTGTGCCCCACGCCACGAAGTCGTTAAGCGAGGTAGTGTGAAAGGAGGGGAACTTTACTTGGCTGCCTGTGAAGGCCTTGAGGGCTGCCACTCCCTCCCGAGCAGCGGAGGGTCTGAACCCCCGGCTGCTTCGACCTCCCTGGGCAGACAGCCGCCCGCTCCCTGTCCCAGCAGCCCCGCTTCCTGGGCAGCGGCCGTGAAGGCGTTTTCAGAGCAGCCTTCGTACAGGCTGTGTATCTACTGTGTACCTGTTTGTACAGGTGGAGCGGTTGTGGCGCTCGCTCGTGTCCAGACGGCATTACCCTACCTCGGCTCGCGCCCAGGGACGTCCATGCCAGCCCAGGTCCAGAGCGGCAGTGCCCGGCTCCTGGACCCCTCTGTGGGCAACCACCGCACTCCCAGGCAGCCCCGTGTGCCCCCCGGCACCCCCGGGCACGCAGCTCGGTCCTGGCTCGCTGTGCGGTGAGCCCTGTCTGCACCCACTTTGCTGGCTGTGGCCCTGGCGTCCCTTGGTGCCGCTGCACGTCCCTGTTGCAGTTCGGGGCGCCGTGCTTTCTGCACCTTTTCTGCACCTTCCGGGGTTCAGCATCCCTGCCGCCGCCAGCCCAGAGTCTCGCCGGATCACGCGTTACCAGTGCCCCAGCTGAGGGTCAGCCTTGGAGCTGGGGTTGCATCTGTGCAGACCCGGCTCGTTTGGGACCGCTGGTGGGCTGTGCTCCCCCCGCTCCTGGCACCTCTCGCCCCCTCTGCTCTTGGCCCCTGCCTTCTCCTCCCCCTCGCCCAAACCTCCCTCGGGAGGTTCCGCGGTGCCCCACACCGCCCTCCTTGGCCTTGCAGCCTGTGGACGCCTGCCTGTCCCAGCCAGCCCCTGCTGCCTGCACCCCGGTGGGCTGTGGCTGCCCGGCCGCGGCCGTCCCCGCTGACCCCACCGTCCCAGAGCCCAGCCACTGTGCCCTGGCCCCGTCCCGCGGCCTCGCTGCCCCTCCGCTGTCCCGCAGAGCCCCTGCGTGCCCAGGCCTCGCTGGCTCGGGCCGCCCCAGCAGGCACCGGACGGTGTTGTCGTCGCACATGGAGAAGGACGGATCGGAGTTTCTCTGGAGAAAAAGGGGAAACTGAGGAGACGCAGGCAGGCTTGCTCTGCGTTTTGTCTGCTCTTCTGGTTTGTTGCCACATAAAATCTGTGTTTAAATAACCTCTCCAGATGTAAGAATGCCATCTAGCCACTTTGTTTCATGAAATACTTTAAAAATAGTAATCTAAAGGGAATTTTTGTAATATTTGGTTTTAGACACAATTTATTGCCACAAATAGCTGTGTGAATTCTGAAAAGAAGATGGATATACAGTCTTAAGAAAAAATGTCTTGATGGCAACTTACACATCTTTTGGTGCTTAGCATTATTTGTTTCGATATTATGCATGGTGGAACAAACTGGCTTGCGTATGGGGGTGAGCACAGGACTACTGGGGTTTGGGCCCCAGTTAGGTCACTTACTGCTGAAGTGACGTACTTTTGATTGCGACAATCAGAAAAACGCTTTTAGCATCTCTGGTGAGTTTACGGTATTTTTCATAGTTCTGACTACTTTATGCATGTTCTTTCTGGCCATCTTTTGCAGTGACATCTCTTCTCTTTGCCCGTGACTTTCCTTTCTTTTGGATTGTCCGCCTGCTTTGCAGACAGTGGTGACCCACAGTCTAGTCTTTTGCATTTCTACTAGACAGAACAAAATTAAAACACCTGGTTACCAACAGGAGAGACGAGAACAGGGAGAGATCATCATACACAATTAATACACAGTGCCGAAGTAAAGAAGCAAATGTAGAGCAGTTTTGTTTTGGTTGAGTTTTGAAACAACTGTTCGTGCAGTGTTTCGGAGATCTTGATTAACCTGTAGTTTACGATTCCGCTGTGGATACGTGTTGCTGTGGGTGAATCAGCAGTTCATGCAACCGTATTTTCTGTAAATTATTAATCTGTTCAAGAAAGTGTAACGTGAGCATGTTCTCTGTCCTGAAGGATTCCTGGAGTTTGCGTATGTGAGTGAGCAGAGGCTCACATACCAGAGCAATTTCACATGATTTAGGGATCTGCTAGGCCCCGGAGAGTTCAGTCCTGGAAGAGTCTGATCCCAGCTTCTGCCAGGCTGGTCCATCTGCAGGACCTTCACGGGAGAGACGGTCCCCGGGAGTGTGCCCGCCAGAGCTCAGCGTCTCCTCTGCAGCGCTTCCAGGGTGTGCGTGCTGCAGGAGGCAGCAGCAGCAGGTACTGGCAGCGCGGGCTGGAGAAACAGGTTTTGGTTTCCCGTTGCAAATTGTGGGGTCTGTTCACAAGAGATTTTGCTTTCTGTATAATCACGGTATTTTTAGGTGCAGCTCAACTGGTAAATTCCCTTGTACTTTTGTGTTTCTGCCAGAAGTTCAGCAGATACTTCAAGAATGGTCACCAGAAAAAACAATTGCTGTAAGAAAAGGGTTTATTTTCAAAAGGGTAGGGTCATCGTGCTGTCTAAGGATGCCTTTTTTTTTTTTTTTTGAAAACCAGACAGCTTCAGAGTCTGATCTGTCTTGGGGAATTGTCAGTGTTCATGTAGTAGAAACACATCATTTTATCACCTCACCCTGCAGAGAATAATCACGTTGCCACTTCTTATGTTGCCCTTAGTTTCCTGTTTTCCCTGAAAGTTTCTGGCGGTAAGTCTGCACGTGGTTGGAGAAGAGACTGTACGACCGCGCTGGTATGAGGGAGGGTGCTCAGCATCTCTTCCCTAGTATTTGTGAGGGGGAAGGCACTGCACTTAAGAAATCAGGCAAAGCTGTTTTCTGACTAATCAGGATTATTTTTTTCATTTTTTTTTCAGTTTAAGGTTTTTGAGGCTTAGAATCACAAGGGTAGTCTTGAGAAGAAGCCTCTTACAGGTAGATTGTAATATCAAAACTATACGGTTTTAGATTATGTAATTATGATACTTCATATATGGAATACAGATGGTATGTATCACTTAGGTTTTCGTAAGTAGTGCAATACTTCATGATGAAATTCCTAGAGTTAAGTTTTTCCTGATTTTATTGCAGTAGTGCAAAGAATATCAGAGGTGTATACATTGATATTTTGCCTACATTTCTGATGCAGTCTGCCTCTAGAAACGACAATTTATTTTTTTAGTTTCTATGACTTTGGATTTTCTGTTGGACAAGTGTCAATATGCCTGAGGAGATCTTACTCTAAAAAAATTTCATTTACACGATGTTATCCATAGACATAAGTCTTGAAAACAGCTGGCGTCCGTGGCTGTTGTGGCTCGTATCTAGCATTAATACATAAATTCTTCCAATTGTACTAATGGAATTCCAGTCCCAGGCAGCAGCATTTTACAGCACCGTAGCAAAAAGCAATGCCTGAAACTAGGAGTGTCTCTAAGAAGTTCTTTCACGTTTAAGCAAAAATGTGCTCAGCAAAAAGAAATGTAAATTTAAGGAAAATCTCCAATTTCCTATTCTATGCAAAGCTTTGATTTTTTGCTGATTCAGGCAGTAGGGTTGACATTGGAGCTTCTCATTTCATCTGAAATAATCACTTTTTACTTTGGAACAGTCTTTCATTTTTCACAGCACTATCTTCTGAAACAGTCCACTTTGTATGTATGAATCTGTTTTTCTCCAGATAACACAGAAAGTAAAACTATTAGAAACAGGTTCCCATCTATTACTTTCTTGAGTGCATAGAGAAATACTAATTCTCAGTCGCGCCCATTCGGGGACTTTACTGATGTTTTTTGCCCCCCGTTCAAAAAAGACAAAAAGAGGAAGAAGGAAATACATCTGTAGTCTAAATTGAGTGTGCCAAATAAAACATTAAAATTCAATAGAAAATGTAAAAGGCACATAGTTAATGTTAATAAAGCTGTCAGTAAAAACCTGGTTGTGCAGGAATTGTGCCCGCGCGGTTGCTGTAACCCCTGCAAAGCCCATGCCGGAGCGGTGTCTGGAAACAGTCCCTGGACCCACGGACTTTGCTGAGTGATGGTTAGCGCGGTCCTCTGCGCCTCTGGGTCTCGTGCAGCCAGATTTAGGACGTGCCAGCTGGACTTTACATCGTGCTCTGCTGCACAGTTTGGGAGCCAAAGCAAGGGCTGCGGGAGCGTGTTGGAGGCGGTCGGCGTAGCCGGACGGGTGTTTCGGAAGTGGAAAGCTGCACCGGAGAATGGTGCACTGCTGATCTTGCCCACCTGAACTGGCAGTTGGTAAAGCTCTGGCCCTGCTGCGCGTAGGGAGGTTTTTCACAACACGCACGCAGTTTTAACATTTTCTGTTAAAAGGGGGTGGCTGTGCCGTAACAGCATATTCTGAATGACCAGTTCTGCTTTGCCATGCGCGACTGCCACGGTGTGCCTCGTCCTGTCCGTTCGTCTGCGTGTCGCATCCCACCGCTTGCCACCCGCGAACGGCAGCGGAGCTCCCACGGACGTCCCCACGCTCTGGCCGCAGTGGGCTTCCTGCAGAGCTCCCCTGCCAGCACTGCGCCACCGAGCTGGGGGGCAACACACAGGCTTTGACTAACGCCATCCATTTTGTAGCTGTCATGGCCAACAAGACCCCATTTCTTCCCTCCCCACGCCAGTGGAGGAGAAGTTCGACGTTACAACTCCTCTGCTGCAGAGCTTCCCCCTGGTGCCATCTCGGTTACAGCAGGCTTGGACATGCTGCTCGTCGCCAGAGGGTGAGAAGCCTCCTTGGATGGAAGCCCTGTCGTTCTGTGGCCGGGACCAACGCCAGTGGCATGTCTTCTCTCACAATTTCACTTTAAAAACACTGATTTTGTATCTCCGTCTGCACCTGTTCTGTGGCAGCCGGAGACCTGTGCCCATCCCTGCTTTCCTCCTGTTTCTGCCTGCTGTAATGTGGAACCCGTTCTCAGGGGCAGGAGCGCCAGCTGCCTCAGGTTCCTAACAGTCGTTTTGCACGAAAATGCCGTTCAGGTAAGCAGTATTAAAGGCAGTATAAGAACGTTTTGGTGACATAATGAAACCTGGAGATTGGCTACTTTAACAAGATACGGTACAACAACCTGACGAGCATTGGCAGGAGCAGGCTCCGTAAGGGGGATCAGGGAGGGGCAGCAGTGCTGATGCCTCTGCGGGTCAGGCTTCCATGAGGACATTCAGAGCACTCATACAGAGAACAACTTTGCCCACAGTTATGTTGTAAATAGCAAAGTCAGACTTTCCTGATGGCTGGGAGGTGAACACAGCTTTGATGATATGCCTAATTTGCTTTTAATCCCTAATTTGCTTTTAATTTGCTCCTTGCCATGACTTGCCCTACCAAGAGGACTGACGGAAGAGGGGTTACACCGTGATGCTTTGTACAAACACCCCTAGATTAAGCGTTCCTGACATGCGCTGGAGGAAGTCTTTCCTGGTCCTCAGCTGGAAGGGTCATGGGTGTGACTGCAGAGCTTTGGGAGGCAGAGCTCTTGCAAAGAAAGGAAAGACGTTAAGCTGTAGCGTGAAAAAAGCTACGCTGGTGCGCAATTGTGCTGTAGTCCTTCATAAAATGCTAGCAGGTAGATTTGCCATATTTTGACATTTTGATGGGGCCAATCTGATCTGCTTGCATCCCTAGCCTAATTACTGCCCATTTTGGGGTTACAAATAAGGTCTGCTCCCAGAACTCATTGGGGTTCTTTTAAGGTTTATTTTGTGTATGGATTTCTGATTATTGTTTCTCTTTTCTGGTCACTTATACTATTTTGGTATTTGTTTTTCTGGAAATAAAATCCTGATCATCCCTTCTGCTGCTTCACTCTACAGAAGTTCCCTCTGTTTGGCCTCAGGTTCTTCAGTGGAGACATCTTCTGCACTGAGGCGCTTCCTGACTTTTCCCTTGTGATAATCACGTAGTAATTACTGCCCCATACCTAGCGCAGAAGTTCCCGGAGAGGCGTTATTTTCTGTCTTGTGGGGGGACACAGCTAGATTCCCACTATCCCAGCTCTCCATCTTCGTTGCCGAGAGTGCTGGCCAGGAGGCTGGTTTCTGCTGAGGTCAGGCGCGGGTGGGAGCAGCTGGCACTGCTCTTCCTCACGATCCTGCTCCCATTCGGATGCTCCCACGTGCTGACAGTCAATTTCAGCCTCAGAGGCCCGTACATTAGGATACCCCATTGCTACTGCAAGTCTTTTCGATCCAAAAATTTAGCAAATTATAACGGTGTATTCTTTTTGACAAAGACGCTCTGCACATTCCAGAAAAGCAGATCGTTTTTTAGTATATGCCCTTGTAAACAACCGCCTCTCGTGTGGTAAATGATTTAGGTTTTCTCCAGCCAATGTTGTTCTTGTCATTCATGGTTTTGTAGCCTGCTGCCTCCAGAGTGAGCTTGCATGGCTGAGGTCAGGATATTTTACACAGCCCTTCTGTAGGAACTGGTCTGTCCTTAAAGTGACTTCCTGAGTGTTCTTGGTGCCTTTCCTCTCCACAAAATTCAGTTTAAAAAACCGTAGGTAGCAAATGATATATTCACCGTTCCTGTCAATGTCATGGCCTTGTGTCACGATGCTGAAAGGTATCTCCTCAAATTATTGTTCTCCAGTAGTTGTTTCTTTCGGAGCAGGCCTCTTGTATAGCTATTTGTTGAACTGTGTACCTACTGAATTAGTCAAAGACCTGGCTAAAGCCATTTTTTCTTTTCCTCTTTACCCCTCCCCCAAACTTGCTTTTGTTATGTATTGGCTTGCTAATCCTTGTGTTGAGCAGTATCAGACATCACCTTTCTTGGGGGCACTTAGTCCACTCTTCCGCTTTCTTTGTCAAAGGGCTCCCTTAATAGGAGAAGTCAACAGGGAGGACAAAAGGGATTGAAAGTTGTATTTAATCGGGGTCAGAGAGGTGGTGTTCAGAGTGACGGGCCCACAGGCAGGCTGGCCTTTTATGCTTTCCGCCGCAGATGGTCCCAAAGCATTCAGCTAAGTGAAGAGAAAGCTGCCCAGTGAAAGCTATTGTAGGGCAGCATCGTTACAGTTGAGAAGGGTTGCCAGGGGTAACTGGAGAGTATCACCAGCATCCTGTGATCACTAGTCTGTGCCATTGAAAACCTTAGACCGCGGATCGCTCTGTGTCCCCTGGCATCCTCCTGTTCCTGCACAGGCAGCAATATCTTATGCTACCTTTTTAAAATTTAATATTATTTTTACTTTGAGGCACATAAACTGTAGAGTCATTTGCATTTCTTAATTTCAGAATAGCCACCTTCTGCAAAATGTACAGCCACTTGCTTTAGAACATATTGCTTTTCTTCCCCTGGGGAATAGTCTAATAATATTTGAACTTATTAAGATAACACTCTGTTTACAGAAACTTAATTTTTAAAAATTTGTCTGAGTGCAAAAATAACTGAATTTAAAAAAAAAAAAAAAAAGAAGAAAAAAAAAGGAGGTTATATTATTCAGCATGAATAAAGCCTGCAGGCATGTGCAAAAGCTTTGGAAACTGTGCCCACAGTAACCCAGGGGGATTGCTGGAGTACATTCTTTGCTCTAAACAAGTCGTACAGCGCAGCAGGTAAAATGTGTTCCTGACAAAATAGTCGGATGCTGCTTTTATTCAGGAGCCCTGCGGAATTTTTGGTTTCAGCTATTGATGCTCAGGATGATACCTGTACCTTCAGTCTGGTGTGAAATGACATTTGCAAGTGCAAACTCAGGCGTGAACCCTGAGCAAAGTGCAAGGAGGCCGGCACGGTGAACGAGCTGGTGACCAGCAGCCACCCATGCCAGCAGGCAGCACCCGTGGGTGCCCGAGCCCGGCTGCGGGGCCCTGCCCTCGGCTGGCTCAGCCCCACTGCCGCCCTGGACGCGTTTGGAAGGGGCGGGCGCAGAGCCAGCTGTGCCGCCCAGGGCATCCTCCGCGCACCCGGGGCATCCTCTGCGCACCCGGGGCATCCTCCACGCACCCGGGGCATCCTCCGCGCACCCGGGGCATCCTCTGCGCACCCGGGGCATCCTCTGTGCACCCGGGGCATCCTCCGCGCACCCGGGGCATCCTCCGCACACCCGGGGCATCCTCTGCGCACCCGGGGCATCCTCTGTGCACCCGGGGCATCCTCCACACACCCGGGGCATCCTCCGCACACCCGGGGCATCCTCCACGCACCCGGGGCATCCTCCACGCACCCGGGGCATCCTCTGCGCACCCGGGGCATCCTCTGTGCACCCGGGGCATCCTCCGCGCACCCGGGGCATCCTCCGCACACCCGGGGCATCCTCTGCGCACCCGGGGCATCCTCTGTGCACCCGGGGCATCCTCCACACACCCGGGGCATCCTCCGCACACCCGGGGCATCCTCTGCGCACCCGGGGCATCCTCCACGCACCCGGGGCATCCTCCACGCACCCGGGGCATCCTCTGCGCACCCGGGGCATCCTCTGTGCACCCGGGGCATCCTCCACGCACCCGGGGCATCCTCTGCACACCCGGGGCATCCTCTGCGCACCCAGGGCATCCTCCACGCACCCGGGGCATCCTCCGCACACCCGGGGCATCCTCTGCGCACCCGGGGCATCCTCCACGCACCCGGGGCATCCTCTGTGCACCCAGGGCATCCTCTGTGCACCCAGGGCATCCTCCGCGCACCCGGGGCATCCTCTGCGCACCCGGGGCATCCTCTGTGCACCCGGGGCATCCTCCACGCACCCGGGGCATCCTCCGCGCACCCAGGGCATCCTCTGCGCACCCAGGGCATCCTCCGCACACCCAGGGCATCCTCCGCTGGCGGATGGGGCTGGCGCTGGGGCACGTCTGGTCTGCCAGAGAAATGGCAGGGACAGGAATAGGAGCTCACGGTCCGGCCTTTGCTTTTCGTTTGCGTTTTCTCACAGTTAGTCGTCGTGAGAGCACAGAGCTCTGCACTGTGACGTGGAGCCGTCATAACGCTGGCGTTTATGCAACGTCAGTCATGCAGGGAATCCTCACGCAGGTTACTGTACAATGCAAAATTAGGGGGAATTTAAGTGAAAGTTTCATGTGCACTTCATAAAGCAATTGGAGATTTGACTAAAAAGTAGCCGTTTGGGGTATTTCAGCACTTCTGTACATTTTTAACTGTGCAAATATTGTCTATGATTAAGCAACTGGCGTTTTCCAGTTGTTTGTTGTTTGCCGCTACAGGTCACCGAGATATTGTGATCTAAGCATTCCCTTTGAAAGCAGGAGCAGCGGTGGCATCTGCTGCGGGCTTCGTGGACGCTGGTTCTCCACACTGCTTGGGTTTTGTGTGGCGGCAGGGGTGGTGTGGCGGGTAGAAAAACAGGCGGAAGAATTGTGTGTTGTTTTCATTATGGCACTGTTAGATTGCAGTGGAAAAGAAGGTTTTACAGGATTTATAGTGGCGAGCAGTTGTGGAACTCAAAGTATAATCTTCATTATAATGAAACAGAAATAATGAAGGCTGGAGGCAGGTATGTAATTCAAAGAGCGTGTCGTCAGAGACAATAGCAAAAAAGGAAACGAGTGTTTCTACAACTCCGTAGATATGCTGTTTTCAAGGGACCAGTTAATTTATCGTCCTTTGTATTTCCAAGAGAGTGACACTAGTTGTGCATTCCCTTCACAGATTAATGGTAAACAGTTGGCCTGTTAATTTCTGAGACTTTGAATGTTGCTGGTGAGTGAGGTAATCTGTTTTGCTTAAACAGTTTGTTTACTTGGATGCATTTACATTGAGTAGGTGGCTTTCTACTTTTGTGCTGTGTTTTCATCTTTTAAAATCCTTTGAAGAGTCTTTCTGGCTAAAAAAGTGCAGATTATTTTTCCATTATACTTACTTCCCTTTGCACTTCTGTTAAAAAAAATAATAATAACGCGATCACATTTTTCCTACTGTGTCATTGAGCTATTGATCTCATATGAGCACAGGAGTAAACTAAAACAAATACACAAATAATGCATTTCAAATATCCTGTCTTCACATTTTCTTGAAAATTAATACATGATTTTCAAACTTGGCCAGTAGATGCAAAATATACGTCTGAATTCAGTCATACTGGGTCTTCTGAATCACTGACTTACATGACAAGGGGGAGGCAATGCCGGCATTTCTTTATTGCTAATACGTCAAGGACTTGAAGTTAAATTATTTGAGGTTATTCCTAGCAGAAGTCCTAACTGCCACCCAGAAGTGTTAATGTCGTGGTGGTTTTCTGCCTCTGGTCTTGCCCTCATTTTAGGAGGTGAGTATATGGGAAGAACATTTTAAGTCTGTTTTTTAATGGATTATATGGGTCTGGATTATTCTGTCTAACCACATGCACTCAGCATTGCAGCCAAACCTGGTGACAGCTGGCAGCCGTCAGAGCTAGGTGCGTGTTAAATGGCGTTAGCGCCCGGTCGCACACTCCTGTGCTGACCCGTGTTGCACGCTTGCGCCGGCGTGTTTCTGCTTGTGGTGTGCTGAAATGCAGTTCCTCAGCAGCGCGGTCCGTGCTGACCCCAGCCCCTGCTACGGGCGGTTGTCTCAGCAGAAGCACCTTCTGCGGCTGTGCTTTCTGTTAGGCTTGGGTGAAGACATCTAGGGATGATCCAGCGTCGAAACCAACCGCGCTGTCAGCAAACCCCTTCCGTGCTGACGGCTGTTGGTAGCACAACGTCTGATGAACCCCCACCAGGTAAACCTGCTCGGTGTGGATGTTATTGCACTGTGAAGATACGGCAAACGCCACAGGACTTGTCTTTGGAGAGCCACTGCAAACACCAGACCGGCCACAGCTGCAGTGCCCCCGCATGCCAGTCCTGTCTGAGCTGGAGGGCCAGCCGAAGACTGGAGGACGCGAGTGGTCTTCTGTCTTCTCCTCTAAGCTCTCATTGGTCTTTTCCAAAGTTGCGTCCTAAGTGCTGCCATCTCCATTCATGAGTGCCTCTTGTAGTGTTTGCCTTGTGTTTACACTTCCCAGCTCCTCAGGACGATTAGAAATGGGACTGATCTTCACGAGATCCGTGGTGGCTCCACTTCCTGGTGCGAAGTTTGTGCCCCGGTGAAGGGTTCAGAGCGTCCGACGTGATGTTTTATTGCCTTTCTTGTCTCCTTCCTCCATGCTTACAGCCTAGTGAAGAAGATCGAAGTTAGAGTGTCTGTATTATTTATTTTTAAAGGAGTGACGAGCTACCACACTGCTCAGGAAATTTGGTTGGTTGCACATTTCAAAGGAGGCATTGATCATTTTCTCAGCAATAGGACTAGCCGTTTTTGTCTGAGTGTTGCTAGGTGGAATCAGGTTCCCCTTTGCAGCCAGCCCTTTAATCGTCAGTTCAGACATCCCTTGCTCTTCTCCAGATGAAGGGGGAAAACCTGAATCAAACCTTTCAGAAATCGCTGCCCTGACTTGCAATATGGAAAGTGTGTTCAGTAAGTTTGCACAGTAGAATCATAACTGCCACAGTGACCAGTGTAAGGGACTTTCACCTCAGGTTTGGAAGCTAAACTGATTAGATTATGCAGTCTTTATTAGAAAAAAGTGACTTAAATCACAACTTCAAATATGTTTCGGCTTTCTCAGGTTAATACAAATGTTTTAGTCCCACACATGAAGTTATTGAGCGGAAATAAATAACTGCATCTTTTAAAGAATATTACTGTTTAAAAATCAGCATTGAAATTAAAAAAAAAAACTTCAATTGAACAAACCATTATGAATCCAATTTAAAGAAATGATAAATATGAAGGGGATAACAGTTTCCTACAGGAGCAGCAAAAAGCTGAGAGTTCCAGGACTTTTAATTCAGGTAGGAAGAGCTGGTGTGTAGTACACCCTGCAGTTCTGCCAGTGTCAGGAAAAAGTGCTATTAAATGTCTTGAAGTGCTGTTTTAAAAATAATGATGTGCGCCTTAACTGTCCAGTACTTCTGTTGTCGGATTGACTTTCAGCAAAGGCTTGTTAAACTCTCAGAATTAAAATGCCTGGAATTAAATGCAGACTCGTGAGCTCTCCCTGTCCCCGTGTTTTGTACCTTGAGCACATCAGCATGGGCTGCGGAAATGCTTGGCGGTGTCCACCAGAGCTGATACGGTGCTCAGCCCTTCGGGCGCTTCTGCCTTGGTCTCACGTTTATTCACCCTCCGTTGTTTATCTGAATGGACAACTTGCTTTTCTTTTTCAATTATTTTTAATAGAACAGGGCTTTAGAATTCGGGTGCAGACGGGTTGCAGTGCAGTTATTAGGGCAGTAACCACGTCCAGCACAAACTGTATTTGTACTTGATTTCTCTCTAAGTAGAAAGTAGAGCACGGGATACATGATCTGTGCCTAAAAGCACTGCGGTTCTAGTTTAATGCTTGTTGGTTGTTGAAACTTGGTTAGTAGTGCGTTCAGAGTGTAGGTATTGCTATTGTCTAGCTGCAGTTCAGCGAAACAGCGCTGGCTTTTCCTCGGGCTTCTTTTGCACATCCACGGCGCTACCAGCGATGCATGAGTTCAGAATCAGATGCCTTTCTTTTTGCTGTCAGTGTTTTGGAGTAAATCCCAGAAAAATTCTTTAACCAGTCTCTGAGCTCTTAAACAAGCGTGATGGCTACCTTTCAGACTCCAGTGGCCCTGGGCCGGGCCAGCACACAGCGTTTTGCCTTCCTGGCTGGAACGTGCAGAGCAGCGCTCCGGTTTGCACTGGGCAGCTGCGGAGCCTCGGACAGAGAAGTGTATTGCCTACACCACGGTCCGGCAACTGGAGCCGGGCTGGCCGGTCCCGCCAGCCCTCTGTCAAAACTGTGGGCCAGAACAGAATCCTTCTGCGCATCCCTTGCTCTACGGGACTTGATGCGATCACATCATTCCTAAGATGCTGCCTCTGCATGTTGTGTGGCAGTACTTTGGGAAGGGGTGCACTTCCACAGACATCAAGTGTTTGAAAAACTCATCGTGTTAGAGAACTTAAATTTAGTAGATCTGGAAGAAAGTCGTCATGCGTTCTGATAGCCTAATTAAAATATGGATTGGTTTTGGTAGAAGTGAGAGGGCTTTTCCTATTGCTGTGGTATCTGTTTAGGGAGGAAAAAAAAAAGAAAAAAAAAGGAAAAAAACCAAACCAAACCAAAACAAAAACCACAGAGACAAATACTCAAAGTGTAAATAAATAGCTCTTTAGCATTGTATGAGGCACATTTGACCCAGCCATTTCAGTGTCAGTCGCGGTTACACTGCATCCTCCTCCAGAGTCAAAGGACCGCAGCTTTTCTTCTGAAAGAGTGAAAGACAGTATGTGTCCTAAATACACATGATCTTTTAACTGTGGAATCTGAGGCGCCGGACAAAAACACGATGTGAGGACTTTTAAGATTTTTTGGTCCATCACAGGCTTTTGTGGAGAAAATTAACTTCACTCTGTTTCATTGATCAGTTTTTGGCCACAAGGAAAAGCATGCTGTAGTGCAGTGTCTCCAGACGTTTTTGATCACGCACACCTATCAGTAAAAAAATTTTGAGCACACACTCCCAACATGTTTATTTATATCTAAATTACATGCGTGTGGTGCTGTACTAACAGATTATGTACATTATAAACCATACACAAAAAATAAAGAGGATGAGAAAAAGATGAAGTAAATACTGTTTTTAAAATAATATTTTATCTTATTTATTAATGGTACAAAAAATATTTTATTTCTGCACTGCAGTGGAATGTCTTGCACATCCCCTGGGCTGTGTGCGCCCTGCTGCCGAAACCGCTGCGCTAGCATACACAGGAAACAGAGACACAATCAGGTGCCTCAAATTCTTTTTATTTTTCCTTGCACTACTAAATCCTTTTTAAATAAGCAAAAATTGAATTCTCCCATTGAGAAGTGTTACTTGCTGATTATGAATAGAGACCACATTTCCTTTCCCCCACTTTCTCTTTTCTTTGGAAAAAGGAGGAAAGACAGTGACATCTTTTCTGCTGTGGTCCCTGTTGCAAGGACAAAACTGTTCTAGCCAGAGGGGGCTAGTAGTTCTTTAGCAAGGCCACTTCATTTTTCATCACCTTGCAGTTGTGCCTCTTGGTATGGAAATTTTATGTTTCTGCAAAACTCTGTTTTCTCTTGCGAGCAGAAGAATGGTGTCGAGAAGTCGTCCATCCTAGTTGTGTTCTGTTCCCGAGAAAAGGATGTCTTTGTTGTGTGGAACAAAGTATGCCAAAAAATGAGGACTGAAATGGAGAAGGATGGTGTGTTCTTTTGAGCTCTTTCCTGCATTTCGCTGCCCCTCAGAGCCCGATGTGAGATCACTCTCAAGAAGTATGGATCTCAAGGCCTCCACAGCATGCTAATGCTGTTTGGTGCTTTTACATCTGAAGTGTCTACAGAGCTTCATGGCTGGTTGAGAGCAGTGTTTGCCAGGACAAACTACGCTCTTCCATGACAGTGACTCTCGTAAGAGCCTCCACACCGTCTTGATGCAAGCTCACAGACCATCAAGAAGGTGTTGAGATCTTTTGGCCTCTTCCTGTGATGAGAGGTGCTTGTGGTGCTGCCTTCAGATGTGAACTACAGAATCAGCCTGTGTGACAATAATGTCATAAAAGCTCTGGAAGAGTGAAATTATATCTGAGTTTTCTTCTTGTAAAAGAACTACATGCTGCTACACATCCTCAGCTGCATCACCTGTTTGTTACCACTTAGCTGGTACGAGTGCCGTGTTTCTCGTGTCTTCGTTTTCCCAGCAAGTGGAAGTTTGAAGAAGATTGAATGTGGAGGGGCACTCTCGTGCCCAGAGTGCTGTTTGTGTTCCTCACGCCCGGCAAATGGGGAGGTGTCATTGGTCGGACCTTTCGATCTGTGGGAAATCCATGGAGCCAGTTTCTGTTCCTCAGTTGCAGAAGTATTCCTTTTCAGTATGAACATTTTTCAGCAGCCTCCTGCGTGTTTTCCCTATTCCATCTTTGCTGTAATCCTCAGGAAGATCAAAAAGAGAACTATACTGAACAGGATTTCACCCATTCCAAGTCCCTACCAGCTTTAGCTCAAACTTCAGTCTGCTCTCAGAGTAATGTGATCTCCTGGTTTTGATCAGACTTTTTGGGACTTGTTTCATCTGGAGGTAACGACAGGGTAAGCGCCTCTCTTCCACTCTGTTCTAGTGTCATTTTATACTGCTCTTAATTGCATTTGAGCTCTGTACTAACCTTCAAACCTGTATACCTTGTTGGTAGCGTTACACCTTAGCACAAGGGCGTTCACATTTCCAACTGTATCTTTAGAAGCGTTGAGGGTCTGCCCTCATCCCGGACACCCCGTGGTGGTTCTGCCTGTCTTCCAGGAGCTGTTCTCCCATATTGCTATGTGGGAGCCTGGTCTGACCTTGAGGGTGGGGAGGAATCATCAGAACTCGGGTGATTTAGCTTGCCTTTGCCCAATGGGCCAGGTTATCAGCATAAGAGAAAATTGAACCCAAATTCTAGCCCACACCCAAAGACTCACAGTTAGCCTGTGTTGAACTGTGATTTTTTTTTTTTTCCCCTGGGTTAAAGATTTTTAGAATTTCATGGCAAAAGTAAAGGCAAGTAAGAGTACTGATTAAGCTTACAAGTTTCAAATATTAATCTACATCAGTATTCTTAGTTCCATGTTTCATCTGAATGGCAGCATCAAGAGGCCCATGCTGTTTTTCTAGGATACAGCTGAAGGTGGGTGGGTTTAGGTTTGTGATTCAGTTGAAGCACCAATGTATAATTTCCAAGGAGCTTTAAATCTGGATTCCTCTCCGTTGTGGGGAGAAGCATAATGTTGTTGGTACCTCTCTTAAACGTCGTCTTTTAGGCCTGGTGACTTTGCCAGATCAGACACCACAAGCCTCAGTAGGAACAAGACTCCATGGCCTGTGCTCCCTCTTTTATATCTCCTTCGTTCTGTATTGGTGAAACAAGATGCGGTGTGTTGCCAAAATAGATTCCCCAGATGCAACTGTAGATTTGCTATTAAATCATGCTTGGGAAGTGAAGCAGCAGTACTCTTCAAGCTCCGGTCTTGGCCATTGGGGGCCATTTTAGCTGACTGAATGAAGGAATCTGTACAAATCATCAAACCAAAGTGTAGGCACTGGTTAGGCTTCTGGGCTCTGATAGTTAATGTTGTAACTACAATAGGTACCGCTCTTCAAGGGCTGATTAACAGATGGAGATTCTCTGGGGTTATACAGCCACCAAAGCCTCTGACTTCCCTTACGACCTTCTTTGATGAGGTTCTCTGTTGCCACTGGCAAAATCTGCTGCACAGTAACGATCGCGTAAATACAGAAATGGTCTCTCCGATGCTGAATTTGGTACTACAGGATCAGTTCTTGATCCCGTTGATCCCGTAAGAAATTTCAGAATATCTCTTCCATGGGAGCTAAACCCACGCGGGCCTTGCAGCTCCCGTGCCAGGACCCTGACCCCACTGCCCAAGCTCTGCTAGCAGTCCGTCCTACGAAGGTCGGTTCGGGGGAGGCTTTACAGCAACATTCAGTTTGATGCCGAAGTGAATGCTACAGGCGTGTTGGCAGGTGAATGACACTAGAAAATGAACATTATTATTCCTATTTTGAAATTATAATTGTATCTCCAACCAGGTTTTTTATTAATAACTTAGAACAGTCTAAGGCCATTTTTGGTGGTGACCTATCCTGAGACTTCCCTTTATTTTATGCCTGTACTTTTGATTTTATCTCTGTATGCATTTTTTCACATGTAATTCTGGGTTAACGTTTTATTTTTCTCTTCACGAAGGTTTGCTGGAATCTAAAAGGTATTTAAGACAACTTAATCAAATAGCTAAAAAGGCTTTCTCTTCAGAGTAACCTATTATTCCTTTTTCAGTCATATAGGAAATAGTCAAAAAGTGAATTCTTGATGCACCCCGTGAGAACAATAGATTTGTGTTCAGTCTTTCCTTCTCTAAATTAGAAATCACAGTATAGACAATGGAATTTCTAAATCATATATTATACCTTATTCTCTGGTGGGAATAAAATGTTCATGTTTGCCTCCTTTTCTCTGTTTAACTTTGACTGCTGTGAACACTAGGAAGAATAACCCTGCAGCTTTTCTTTCTTTTTCTTCTTTTTTTTTTAATCTATTCATTTTATACTTTTCAGACAGATTTTTCCCCGGGGTGAAACAAAGGTTAACTGAAATTTCCTCTGTTGTGTACCTGAACGAATCAGCAGTTTGAGAAGGAAATCCCATTGATGGGCAAAGAGAGTGACAGGCTCTATTTAAAGAATTCCCCCGACTGTGTGGTAGACCAACCATGCCATGAATTTAACTGTTCCTGTGGTCCCCATACTTGTACCCACCAGAAAGAGAGAAAAACCTACTTTGTTCTGCAAATGTTGCGCTAAGCTTTGAAAATCATGAGCCGCTGAGTTTTGTGAATTAACGTCACTAGCAGTGGTCAGGACTAAAGGAAGCAGCGTTTATAGCATGAGAGAGGAGGCAGACAGAAAATTATGCGTGCTTACATAATAGAAAAGGCACACTACGTATTTGTGGTCTAACGTGTGTCTGTGCGTTTTAGCAGTTTGATAGTGCACGTATTCTTCAAGAATATGATTTACAGACTGACACCATCTCTTGCTTTATTCACCGCACATTTTTATTCCCCCTTGGTGTGTGCAGCATCCCACCCGTGCAGAGCCGTGAGAGCGTGCGGAGGTGAGGTGGATGCCGACGGGCAGGCACTGGGAGGACGGCGCAGGGTTTATGGCTAGGCAAGTTGTGTGGCAGTTCAGCTGCACGGAAGAGATAGGTGGCTGAAGTGCCATACTGGGTGCCTGCCGTTCAATAAAACCAGGCACCGTGTGCTGACACCTGTGTGATTTTTATTCCGTAGCGTGTGCTGTAAATACCAAAAGTGCTCATCTTTGCTTGTTAAATGCTCTCAATTCACATGTATTAAACTTCATGACCTTCCAGTCTTCTTGAAAACGGCAGCTCTGGCCCTGCCGTGGGCCCCAGACAACGTGCAGCCTGGGGGTTGTCAGTACCACGTCGTAGCCCCCGACCGCCAGACTTCTCTGCCAGTGACGGTTAAATCTTCTCCCCTGGGTGATGGCTGCTTAAGTTCGCTTGAAGTTACTTTAACAGGTCTTGGGTTTTTGTTTTTCACTTACGCAGCACTGTTCAGAGCTGTGGGTTTTTTTCTTTTTAAAACCTGGTATGCGTTTGGCCAATGCTGCCTTTGCCTCAGTCAACTTCTTACATTTTAATTAATTTCAAAATTAACACCATACTGGATCAGATAAAGGTTGCTAAAAATAAAGCCTTGCAGGTATTTTCTCACTGACAAAAATATGCATATTGCTGTGCATATATGTATCTATTAGATATCAAGGGGAGAGGCAGGAGAGTCGGTCCTTGCCATAAGAAGATGTCTCAAGTTGAGCTTCTGTCAATGATTACATCGACTGTGGGAGCTTGTGGATCTCTGTTAAAGTTGTGCTAAAGTGATACTGACATGTAATCCATTATAACAGCAGGTGCCTTGTTTTTAGGTAAATCAGCTTTTCCACATCAAAGCAAGTTGAGAAATCTTTAGAAGTGTCTAAGAAAAACACAGGAGTTGATTCCATTCCCTCTGGGCTGGGGTTAATTCGAGTAACTGGGTGATGCAGAGAGGGCTTCATCCGCTGTGGCTGCTGCGCACCTCCCAGCCCGGGTACCGGGGAGGTGTCTGTGTTGGGATGGAGCTGGAACTGCGGGGAACCAGAAATCCATGATGTGGGTCTGTGGCTGGCCTCTCGGGACAGCGCCCTGAGATCCACTGGCTGCACAAAGCGTGCTCAGGCCCGCGTCCCCTCCCTCCAAACGGCGACGGACCTGAGCTGCGCTGCGTCTGGGTGCAGCGTAGGGAGGACGAGCTCCCTTTTCAGTTCACAGCTGTAGGGTGGACGTCGTGTCCGTCAGTAACTTCTGGTGACATACGTGCGTGTGTATATATACACACCCCCATATGGGTATATGGGGTGAGCGGTGTATATACATATATATATATATATATATATATGAGTACTTGGAAGGCACCTTCCTAGAAGAAAAAGTTGTATAGTGCATCCTAGTGCACAGAAACCTGAATTCCTGTGCTTTGCAGAATCTGGTGTAGTGAGGGACTCTTTTATTTCAGTTTTGGGACACTGCTTGGTCATTATCACTTCATACTTCCACTCCTTGTTTTTCTGGATGAAGGGCTACTTGAACACAAAAATTGTGAAACTCATTGTAGGAAATTACGTTACAATAAGACTTGAAACACTTTGGTTCGAACAAAACCAGGAATTTTCAGATATATGTAAAATGTCACAATGTGAGATTCTTATAGATCATTTTTAGAGGTTTAAGGCTTATCATTTTATAGTGTTATTCGTTGCACCAGCATCAGCCAGAAGCTCTGTCCTGACGTGCCAAATATTGTTCAGAGATATGTCTGAAACAGTCCTTGCCACAGAGGTCTTACAGTAGAATGTAATTAGGGTTCTCTATTCTGTAATGTGCTATATTAATTAGCAGTCAAAATCCAATTTTTAAAGCCCAGCTTTGAAATGTATTTGCCCTTCAGGCCACATATCGTACTGTCACAGCTTGAAGCAGCCTGTTTCAGTGAAATGATCATAAACTAAACTAAATAAAATACTTGGCTGCATGTATATTGCAATTAGAAGGAGAGGGAGACACCATTTGCCTTCCCCTTTTCTAAAATTTAGTGTTGTATTGTCGGAGCTGAACGTCCAGGCTCTGCAGTTTCTCCG